>ML283242.1:0-14739 GCA_005239495.1 Nicotiana undulata
AAAGCTAAAATGTTTATTTTACTACTCTTTAAATATTTTAGTACTATTTTTATTTAAAGTTAAGGTTTGGAACTCTGAAAAGATATTTGAGAATTGGTTATAACTGAGTTATTTTATTTTATTTGGTTGCAACACTTAATTATCTATTTGTTTATATTTATTTCTTGCTCATTATTTATTGTTAATAAAGATTATATTGTTGAAGCCCGACTTAGCTTCGTCACTACTTCGCCGAGGTTAGGCTCGGCACTTACTCAGTACATGGGGTCGGTTGTACTGATACTACACTCTGCACTCTTTTGTGCAGATCCAGGTACTGACCATCAGTAGAGATATTTAGAGCGGCTATTCATTCGTTCGGAGACACGAGGTGCATCTGCTGGTGTTCAAAGATTCCTAGAGTCTTCTCCTATTTGTTATTTACACTGTTTTATTATATTTAGAACAGTTACACTATTTCTTTTAGCCCGTATTTGTAGAATTCTTTAGTGGTTCGTGAATTGTGACACAAGACCCTGGGGTAGCCTTAGAATTGTTTACATAATTAGTTCGTGATCCGGTTATTTACATTGTCATTTTTATCATTTTATTGTATTGTTGCTGGGAATTGTTTTAATTAGTCTCAATTGAAATTTATTTATTTATGCTCGAGTAATCAATCAAGGAAATTAGTTAATCGACTTCTAACATTGGCTTGCCTAGCAAGTGTGGTTTTAGGCGCCATCACGGTCCATAGGATGGGAATTTGGGTCGTGACAAGTTGGTATGAGAGCACTAGGTTTACTTAGGCCTCACAATCCACGAACAAGCTTAGTAGAGTCTGAAGGATCGGTACAGGGACGTCTGTACTTATCTCTCAGAGGCTATTGAGTTAGGAGCAATCTCACTTCTATTCTACTCTATCGTGCAAAATTATTCTACCATTGATGATTGAACCTGTCTATTCTTGTCCTCTCACAAATCTCGACAACGTGCAATGCGTTTGCAACCGGACAAGAGATGAAGCCCCAACGATAGCTACGATAAGGGGGAGAGACAGAAGCAGAGCTCATTTCAAAGCTCGAACATCAGCACCTATTGCACAGTCTCAAATGGATCTAGACGCGGAGGTTCTAGCTCAATCGGTACATATTGAACTAGCCCATATCTCAGAGGGATTCATAGTTACTCCGGTACTGCATAACAAGGGAATAGTTGAAAGAAACAAAGTTGATATATGGGAGCTGTGAAGTTTAACATCATGGATTATCAGACATTGTGACCTATGGCTTCGTGCCAAGTGAGGAAGTCCACTGTCAAGGAATAGATTGCGGGGTCATGTGTTATATCGATTTTGGCTTGAAAGGTATAAAGCCTGATATTTTTGCAAGAGATAAAGCTAAGGATTTCGGTGTGTCTGTCTCCTTAATAACCATTTACCTCAGTACCAAAGGAGTTATATAAACAACTTTAGATCTACAGAAGGTTTACTCAGTGTGGAAGTTACGGTTGCGGATTTTGGGGTGCTCCAGAGGGAGTACAGTGGTTTACAAGCTTCTAGACTATATGATTTGTCTGTATAAAGCTTTACTTGTGGGATTGTTGTGCATCAATAGGAACAAGAGTTACCCCAAGGAATAACGAAGAGTGCATGAATGACTGGGGTAGCTCAGCGGTGTTGAGTCAACATGGTAAAGGAGAAATTGGTCACCGGTGGTTAAGGCAAGCCTACGAAGAAGATGACCAGCCAGTGCAACATCAACTATTTGACTTAGTTCTCATAAATGCTTTTGAAAGAATTTATTTCTCGGACCCTCCATAATGCGTGGTGCATAAGGTTTGAAACGGTTGCGCCAGGTCACTATGACGGTGTCGGAATATGCCATCAAGTTCAGTAAGTTAGCCGTCGCACTCCTACTTCGGTTTATCTAGCCAAAGAGCAAGCCCATAGACTCATTAACGGACTCAATTACGATTGTGAAATTTTGTGCGACCCAGGGCAAGTTGATACTTTATTTCGGCTAGTGGTAGAAACTGTCTTAGACTTGGGAGAGTCATATTCCATTAGAACACTCAAGCTACGTGTCCCATTGCAGTTACAACTCAACTTACATGTCAGAGGTGGAGGTCAGATTCCTAGAGATGGAGACCTAGCCTGTTGGTATATTTTCTATGGTATGGCTTAGGTCGCTACATTAAAGAACAATCTCTAATTATTATAAAGTGATGATTTCCTGAAGTTAATTTGGTTATGCGTATTTAATAAAGTTCTCCTAAAATGCTCCACTCTCGGGGGAGCTTCGTAACTCTGGAATCTACTTATGTGAACCCTGGTATTGAGAAATTCTAAGGAGATAACTGTGTCTATCATTACGTGTTGTAATTTTATTTAACGAATAATATTCAAAAGAAGAAAATGGAAGTTTTTGAGTGGCGATATGCATATTACTTGTGATTCAGAATTGAGGACGAGAAACTCGCGTTTTGATATGATTTGGTATGTTTAAACCATGCTACGAGCCGCAATGGAAGTTGTGTAAGGATGAGATCCTTGTTGTGGAAATTCTTGTGTTTAAATTCTCCCGTGTAAATCAAAATTTTACTATAGTACTGGTAGAGAGTCATGTATGTTAGGCCTATTCCACAATTTATGTTTGAAATAATGATAGTAATCATAATAATGAATGAATAACTAATAATACAAATAATAAGTAAATAAATAAATAAAGAAAGAAAGAAATTAATTAACTGTGCATAATTTGCCAAATTCGTGTTATAATTATTGAGCCTTAAATTACGAGGTATGTGCCCGCCCGGGTGGCGCTAAATGAGACACGTTGATTCGGTATATAATTATGAGGCCTTCGTGAATCGCATTTCATTATCAGTGTTGTAAAGGTTTGAAAGGAGATTTTTCTTTGTTGACGTGAAGCAATTTGATGATTCTGTAAGTGACTGTGAACAACTATTAAGAAACATAATGAGCCGAAAGGATGTTCTATTCGAATGGTCAGGCGAGTGTGGGTTGAACTTTCAGAAACTTAAGATTTGCCTTGACTTCAGCACCGGTGTTGGTGCTACCATCAGGTTCAGGTTCTTTCACGGTGTATTATGATGCTTCCTGTCACGACCCCAAATCCTAACAGGCCGTGATGACGCCTATCGTGGAACTAGGCTAGCCAACCATCACCTTACTACGCGTTTATTCAATTATAACAGTTCACAATTTAATAATAAGCATGCAACCATAGCACAAACAATATAATTAAGTCTTAGCGTCCCCATAATATTCCAAACAACCTCCCAAGAACTGGAGTCAATAGTCATGAGGATCTATGAAAATAAATCTAACTCTTCTAAAACTATAATATGTGTATCTGAGTCAAATGCTAAAAACATAATAAGGAAGGGAAGTGGAGAAGCTATGGACGCTGGACAGCTACCTCGAAATCCCGTAAACAACTGCTAATGAACTGAGACAGCTACTGCTCCGAACCATCACCTGAATCTGTGCAAAGAGGCACAGGGAGTCTTTATGAGTACGCCAACTCAGTAGTAATGAAAATAAATCACAGTCCGAGTAATATAAAACACACAGTACAGATACATCATTCCAAAAAACCAGTAAAACACCAAGTCACCATGTAGTAGTATTCATCAAATAATAAGTTCGAAATCAGTTTCCAGAAATCCTTTGAAAACAAGTACAATATCAGTAAAATTCTCAGTAAAAACCAGTTTGAAGACGAAGTAAATCATAGTTCGAAAACTTAGTAAAAATCTTCATAAAACTGCCCCTCGGGCCAAAATCATTTATCGTAACCATTGCCCATCAGGCATCCTCACCATCACTCAATATCATCCCATCAGGCATCCTCACCATCACTCAGTATCAGCCCATCAGGAATCCTCACAGTCACTCAATATCAGCCCATCAAGCATCCTCACAGTCACTCAGCATAAGCCCCGCGGGCATCACTCAATCGGTACCGGCGCTCACTAGGGGTGTGTACAGACTACGGAGGGGCTCCTACAGCCCAAGCGCAATAATAACATAAGGCCTGGAAGCCTTCTCACCTCTCTCATAAGGCCTGGAAGCCTCCTCACATCTCTCATAAGGCCTGGAAGCCTCCTCACATCACTCATAAGGCTTGGAAGCCTCCTCACATCACTCATAAGGCCTGGAATCCTCCTCACATCACTCATAAGGCCTGGAAGCCTCCTCACATCACTCATAAGGCCTGGAAGCCTCCTCACATCACTCAGTCAGACACTCTCAGTTAGCCCTTAGGCCATAAATAAACCGGGTTCTCGGCCCAAAATCAGTGTTTTATTTTTTAATAAATAGTATCAAAATACTCTGAGTGTCAAAACAACTTATCAGAAAAAGACTGAGTGAAAAATCATAACATATCAGTGAGGAAAATATAGTAAACACATCCATCAAGGGGTAAACAGATCGGCACTAGGCCCCAAATATGGCTTACATCCCAAAACATATCATAATATATAAATACTATTTAAGCAAAGGCTTAAAAATCGGTTTCGCAACTCAATAATCACCTAAATAGGAAATATGTTCCAAAGTTTCCACCTTTTTATTTCAAAATCCATGAAAGGGTGCATAGTCCGGGGTTTCATACCCTTAGGACAGGATTTAAAGACATTACTTACCTCAAAACTAGCCCGAAACTACTCCGCAATGCGTTTGTCTTTCTAATCAACTTCCGAACGCTCCAAATCTACCAAATTCAGATTTTTATCATCAAATTATGCTTAAGGAATAAATTTCAATCGAAAAATATCAAATTTAGCCCAAAAACTCGAATTTGGTCAAAACCCGACCCTCGGGCACGCGACCCAAAACTCAGAAATTTTTATACAAAACTGTTTTCCGTCCTCTCACGGGTCCGTACATATAAAGAACACAAAAATCGGAGTTCGTTTGGCCCCTCAAATCGACCCCTAAAAGTCTCTTAATCTCAAGCCCTAAAACCCAATTTTTCTACTGATTTTCCACGAATTTGCACTGGCTTTATGCTTATAATCATCCATAATCGAGTTTTAGGGTCCAAAATCCTTACCTCAATGAATAACAATGATTTTCTCTCTTAAAAATCGCCTCAAAGCTTCTCCCCGTTCAAAAATTTGAAGAAAACTCGGACTGCTCGTTATCCATATGCTGTTCACGCGTTTCACTGCTCCCAATGGGTTCCTTGTGAAATTCTAATGAATTTAGGCTTTTGAATCACTCAATTTGACCTTATAATGAAAGAGATATGTATGTTTTAAGATTTGCAAATAGTGCAGGTTTTTAATACGCCGTCAGGGGCAAATTCGTAATTAACCAGAAAAATCTGGGCAACCTTGGTAAAATGGACATAAAATCCTCATACGATGTTCAAATTCGATGATTCTTTTTGCTACGGGTCCGTAATTACGATATGGATCTAATGCTTCATTCAAAATAGTAATCGGAGCTCATTTGTTCAATATGATATCATTTATGCTTGAATAAATGACGTCGAAGCATGAGAAAAACGAGCACAACGCAGCCCAAACTTATCCGAAACTCACCCGAGCTCCTCGGGACCCCGTACGAACATAATAACAAGTCTCATTACATAACTTGAACTTAGTCGAACCTTCGGAACACTCAAATCAACACCAAATCTACGTCGAATTCAAGCCTAAGAACTTCTAAATCTCCAACTTTCGTCAATTCAAGCATAATTCTACACCGGATATCATAAAATTATTCTGAACATACTCCTAAATCCCAAATCACTTAACGAAGCTATCTGAGCCATAATAATCTGCATTCCGAGGCCGTTTACCAATAAGTCAACTTTTAGTTGACTTTTCCAACTATAAGGCTATTTTTAGAGACTAAGTGTCTCAATTCTCACTACAACCATTCTAAACCCGAGCCAACCGACTCTAACACATCATAAACAGTATAACCAACCTATGAAAAGGAAAAAACAGGAATAAAGATGTAAATTCTACGGAACGACCGATCGGGTCGTTACACTTCCCGAGTTGGACTTGGAGCAGTATTGATGCAGGATGGAAGGGTGATTGTGTATGCGTCTTGTCAGTTGAAAGTCCATGAGAATAATTACCATGTTCATGACTTAGAGATGGAAGCCATTGTTCATACCTTGAAAGGTTGGAGGCACTGCCTTTATGGTGTGCAATGTGAATTTTTTACAAACCATCGCAGTCTCCAGTACTTATTCAAGCAGAAAGATCTAAATTTGAGGCAACGGAGTGGTTAAAGTTGTTAAAAGATTATGATGTCACTATATTGTATCACCCGGGGAAGGCCAATGTGGAGGCCGATGCATTAAGTAGAAAGGCAGTGAGTATGGGCAGTCTTGCGTATATTCCAGTTGGCAAGAGACTGTTGGCTTCAGATATTCAGATTTTGGCAAATCAGTTCGTGAGATTGAATATTTCGCCCAGCAGTGTTCTAGCTTGTACAGTCGCTCGATTTTCTTCAATTGAGCGTATCAGAGAGTGGCAGGATGATGAACCGCATTTGATGGTTCTTAGGGACACAGTTCGGCACGGTGGTGCCAAGAAGGGTACAGTTGGTGGAGATGGTGTTTTGAGGATGCAGGGGCGTATATGTGTGCTAAATGTTGATGGCCTTCGTGAGTTGATCCTTGATGAGGCTCACAGTTCTAAGTATTCTATTCACCCTGGTGCAGCCAAATATATCAGGATTTGAAACAACATTATTGGTGGAGAAGGACGAAAAAGGATATTGTTGCTTAGGTGTCTCGTTGTTTGAATTGTCAGCAAGTGAAGTATGAAAATCAAAGACCCAGTGGTTTACTTCAGCAGATATAGATTCCTGAGTGGAAGTGGGAGCGTATCACTATGGGCTTCGTTGTTGGACTCCCACGGACTCAGGGGAAATTTGACGCAGTTTGGGTTATTGTGGATAGACTGACTAAATCAGCACTTCATTCATGTAGCAAGTACTTACACTTCATAGCGGTTGGCTGAGTTATATATTCGGGAGATATTTCGCCTTCATGGTGTGCCCGTGTCTATCATTTCTGATCAGGGTACGCAGTTTACTTCGCACTTTTGGAGGACAATTCAGTGTGAGTGAGGTACCCGAGTGGAGTTGAGTACAACATTTTACCCTCAGACTAACGGGCAGCCCGAGCGTTCTATTCAGATTTTAGAAGATATGCTTCGCGCTTGTGTTATTGACTTTGGAGGTTCTTGGGATCAGTTATTGTCGTTAGTGGAGCTTGCCTATAATAATAGTTATCAGGCGAGTATTCAGATGGCTGCTTACGAGGCATTATATGGTAGACGGTGTAGATCGCCAGTTGGATGGTTTGAGCTGGGGGAGGCTCGGTTATTGATTACAGACTTAGTTTAGGAGGCCTTAGATAATAGTCAAGATTATCCAGGAGAGACTTCGTGCAGCTCAGTCTAGGCAAAAGCGTTATGCCGATCGTAAGGTTCGTGATGTGGCTTTCATGGTTGGGGAGAGAGTATTGGTTTGTGTGTCGCCCATGAAGGGTGTTATGAGGTTTGGGAAGAAGGGCAAGTTGAGCCCTAGGTATATCGGGTCGTTTGAGATTCTTGATAATGTGGGAGAGGTAGCTTACAGACTTGCATTGCCTCCGGGGTTATCCTCAGTTCATCCGGTATTCCATGTGTCTATGCTTCGGAAATATCATGGTGACCCGTCCCACGTGCTAGATTTCAGCTCTGTCCAATTGGACAAAGATTTGACTTATAAGGAGGAGTCGGTAGCTATTTTAGACCGGAAGGTTGCCAATTGAAATCTAAGAGTTTTCCTTCAGTTCGAGTGTAGTGGAGAGGCCATCCCGTTGAGGTAGCTACTTGGGAGTCTGAGTCAGTCATGCAGAGTAGATACCCCCACTTGTTCGCCACTTCAGATAATTTTCTATGTCCGTTCGAGGACAAACGCGTGTTTTAGAGGTGGAGATTCTGATGACCCAAGGATAATTTTATAAAATTAGACTCCGTTTCATGCAAAATAACCATAAAAGAATCAAATGAAATAGCCCGATTTGCGTGCGCAGTCCGGGCGTGAAACTGGAAAGTTTTTATGTGAAAATAGGAGAAATAGTGTTAAATTTGATAAAAGTTGACTTTAGTCAACATTTTGAGTAAACGGACCAGGATCTGTGTTCCGAAAATCTCGGGAGGTCCGCAGTAAAATATGGAACTCGGGCGTATGCCCAAAAATGAATCCTGAGGTCCCAAGCCTTAGAAATTAACTTTTAAAGGAAATTGTTTTGTTGAAATGTTTATAAATTAAAGAAACGAAATAATGCTAAAATTCATTGGTATCGGGTCCGTATTTTGGTTTCGGATCCTGGTACAGCTTTGTTGTGATATTTAGAGGTTAACTGTAAAATTTGGTGAAAAACGGAGTTCGTTTGACGTGATACGGACATCCAGTTGAGAAATTATGAACTTTAAGAGTTCTTGTTGAAAATGATGAGTTTTGAGGTTTAATTCATATATTTACATGTTATTTTTATGATTTTATCGCACGAGCAAGATCGTATGATATTTTTAGACTTGCGTGCATGATTTGTTTGGAGCCCCGAGGGCTCGGGTGAGTTTCGAGTAGGCCACGGGATGTTTTTGCACTTAAATGAACTGCTAGTTTTATTTTTCTGGTGCCCAGGTATTTGTTATGTGCGATCGCATAGTAAAGTCCGCGATTGCACAGAGTAAAATGTAGAAGGCCTGTTTGGAACCCTATGCGATCGCATGGCTTTGTCCGCGATCGCATAGTGCAAGCTCAGGGTCCCCAAAATTGTACTGTGCGATTGCACTCTTTCGTCCGCGATAGCACACCTTTAATTTTTCTTACCCTGTGCGATTGCACTCTTTCTCCCACGATCGCACAACTTTAATTTTTCCTTACCTTGTGCGATCGCACCTCTTTATCCGCGATCGCACAGTTGCCCAGCCCAACTATTATAAATTCCTGTTAAAGAACGGACATAACACTTTCTTCCCCAATTTTTCGAAGTTCCAGCCCTAAAAATGATTTTCTTCAACAATCTTCATCCCCAAGTCATAGGTAATCAATTCCAAACTTTGTTCTTTCAATTCCTTACTATTTTGCATCACTTTTAAAGCAAAAACAAAGAATTTTCATGGTAAAAATCTAGGATTTGGGTAGAATTAGGGAGTTTTGTAAAAATAGTATTTTTATATCAAATTAAGGTCGGATTTAGAAACTAATAGCATATTTGGGTTTGTGGGTGAATGGGTAAACGTAATTTGGTTCGAACCCCGAGTTTAGACCAAGCAGGCCCGGGGTCGGATTTTCACTTTTTTTTAGAAAACTTAAGAAAAATTATATTTTTCAATAAAGTTAGTTCCTTTAGCATTAGTTAATGATATTAAGTTAATTTTGATTAGATTCGAGCAAGTTAGATGTGAATTCAAAAGGAAAAGCAATAGTTGAGCATTGAGTGGCCTGCTGAATTGAGGTAAATGTTTGGCCTAACTTTGGCTTGAGGGAATAGGACTCCCCACTTGTTTGCTACGTGAATTGGATGGGTGTGGTGTATAGGTGTGGTGACGAGTATCTATGCACCACCCAAATTGGTTGTTAAACATGATCCCCTTTCCTGTTCCCCACTTATTTGATCATTATCTTAATTATTACATGTTCATTATTGCTTCGATGACTATTTGGCCTTGTTGATCTGTGTTAAAAATTGTCGTGATTATTTGGAAAGAGTATTGGTTGTGGGAGCTGGTTTCCTTGTGAGATGTATAACGGTTGAGAGGGTTGGCATTATTTTTACGAATTATATATATATATATATACACGTTCATGTTGGCCTCGTCTTGATAATATTGAGAAAGTTATGAGAAAGGCCGTCTAACTGTTTCGTAATTGTTATAGTATATAAAGACCGAGCTGGATTGACAGCATTACGGTGTTTACTTGTATTTGGTTGGTTTTATTGTGAAATGATATTGGTTAAAGCTTACGAGCTATATGATCTTCTGTTTGAAATTGTGGAAATAATAGTATTGTGAAAGGCTTGGCCTGAATCGTGAAAGTTTGAAATAAATATATATATGATTGTGATAAGGGTGGACAAAGGAGAATGAATAAATATATATACATGACTGTGATAAGGGTGGACAGGTGAAAAATATATATATATATATATATATATATGTTGGACATGAGAAATAAATATATATGACTGTGATAAGGGTGGACAGGAGAAATAAATATATATGACTGTGATAAGGGTGGACAGGAGAAATAAATATATATGACTTCGATAAGGGTGGACAGGGAAAATATAAATATATGACAGTGGTAAGGGAGGATATTTACATTTATATTTTACTCATTTTTCAAGAAAAAGAGAATCAAAGTTTTGAAAAGCTAAAATGTTTATTTTACTACTCTTTAAATATTTTAGTACTATTTTTATTTAAAGTTAAAGTTTGGAACTCTGAAAAGATATTTGAGAATTGGTTATAGATGAGTTATTTTATTTTATTTGGTTGCAACACTTAATTATCTATTTGTTTAGATTTCTTTCTTGCTCATTATTTATTGTTCATAAAGATTATATTGTTGAAGCCCAACTTAGCCTCGTCACTACTTCGCCGAGGTTAGGCTCGGCACTTACTTAGTACATGGGGTCGGTTGTACTAATACTACACTCTGCACTCTTTTGTGCAGATTCAGGTACTGACCATCAGTAGAGATATTTAGAGCGGCTATTCATTCGTTCGGAGACACGAGGTGCATGTGCCGGCGTTCGCAGATTCCGAGAGTCTTCTCCTATTGTTATTTACGTTGTTTTATTATATTCAAAATAGTTACACTATTTCTTTCAGCCTGTATTTGTAGAATTCTTTAGTAGTTCGTGGATTATGACACCAGACACTGGGGTAGCCTTAGAGTTGTTTACATAATTAGTTCGTGATTCGGTTATTTAAATTGTCATTGTTATCATTTTATTGTATTTTTATTTGGAATTGTTTTAATTAGGCTCAATTGAAATTTATTTATTTATGCTCGAGTAATCAATCAAGATGGGAATAGCAAGTATGGTGTTAGGCGTCATCACGATCCATAGGATGGGAATTTGGGTCGTGACAAACAAGCAAAGAAAATGACTAATGTAGTATTTTTTAAATTTTTTTTTTTGTTTGTAAATTTTATTTTATGAATGCAACTAACACATGATTAATTCCTAAATGCACTTAACACACTAAATGAAAGACAAAATATTTTTCGATGATTTTAATGATTTAAAACTATGCATTTGAAAATATGATTAAATCCTAAAATGCAACTAAAATGTTAGAATGCAACAAGAATAAATGTTGAAAGTATTTTTGATATTTTGTGATCCTAATTAGGCAAAAAATGCAACTAACGACAATAAAATGCAGACAACGAATAGAGAAAAATTCTTTAAAATCTTACAAAAATCTAAGCTAAGCTAATTAGAAAACTATTTTGGCCACTTCTTAGGAGTAATTTTGTGTAGGGCAAAAAGATGCTCGCGATATTAGGACAACATGTCAATGCTTTCTTGCCTATCGGCTCCTATAAAATGGTAGACAAAGGAAATTGCACTCAAACCTAGAGCTCCTTGTATTTTTCTTTAGAGATATATATTAAAATTAGTAAATTTATTCGCGCTTCGCGTGATCATTAGTGATCCAAATAATCTTTTTCTAATGTTTAAATATTAGAAATACATATAAGTTATCAAATCTAAATTAGATATAAGTTTTAATTTATTTTATCATTATCATACAATTTTATATAATTGTGATTAGAGTTTTATTATCTTTCGGAGATAATTGATCCTTATTTTAATAATATATATAGGTGAAATTGTACCTTTTTTGTCTTTTACCTTTTCCTCTTCTCCTTTTTCGTTGTGTTTTCTTTTTTACTTCCTTACATATTCACTTTACAAAATATATTGTCAAATACAAATAAATCAAACTCAAATATATATAATTTACATGATGTAGTCCAAAAAGCTCTATTACATAAGTTAATTCCTAATTTTTATCTCACATCATGAGATAAGTATTTCTTCCATCATGACATAAGGACGCAATTATTATTGTATCGGCCCAAGACCTCGCTAATTGATTTTTACGGTGCTTCCTCTATCTCTATCAATTAAAACCTTATATCCATAGAAAAAAGTTGCTAGGCATTTTTATTTTTTCCTATTTTGACTTTTATGAAGTTTCTTTCTTTGCTACAGCTGATAAAAATCGTTGTTTTAGACAATACATATGTAGAAAGCCTATTTGGTTCTAATAGTTACTTTACTAGATTTTTTTACCTTCTATAGTGGAGATAGTCGCACGTAATGACAGATCACGGCCATATTATTAAAATCTTGTGGTAAGAATGGGTTTCGTTCTAGTGCTCGAAAATAATATTCCAAGGCTTTCGTATGTTCTCCATTACTTGTGTGGATAAGCCCTATACTATAGAGTATATAACTTGGATATCCAATCACACATGAGTACATGAAAATTTTGGATTGTAGTTCGCTGATAATATCTTATATACTACCTAAATATCATTCTTTTGTACTCGAAAATATACAACACTATGTTGTAAAAGAATACAAAAAGAAAAGAAGAAGGATAACGATAATACAATTCATACTGAGAAAATAAAGAAAACAATTCAAATGAAGCAAGTAAAATTCCGCCATGAAATCGAAATGTCACAAAAGAAAAATCTAATAAAGAATACTGATATTAAAAGATAAAGTATATTAGTAGTAGAAAGGAGAACCATTCGAGCCAGAGGCGGACCCACCTTATGTGTAGAGGGGTCACCGGCACCCGGTAGTCTCGACAAAAGTTGTGTATATATGTCTGCATATACGTCGAGGAACCCTATATATATTATTCGTGCCCCCATATTAACAAAAGATGGGCAGCTGCGTTGGTCGAGTGGTTCACTCAAACTCATACCGTACCTAGCAGTTCAGGGCTCGATACCGAGCTGCAATAAAGCTCCTCATTTTTTTGTTTCTCTTTTTCCCTTTTTGCATTATATAATAATATATCTCTTTGTAACTTGGTAATTGACTTCATTTACTTTTTCTTTTTCTTTTATATTTTATGATTTCAATATTATTTTAATAATAGTGAACTTAGTCCATAACCTAAGTATCAATTATTTGGACTCAAGGGACCAAAATAGGTGCCATAAAAAAACCATTCTATATTACAAGCGTTATACGTTAACGGGATGTTAACGGGACAAATCACTTCATTTTTCTTTTACGTATTCCTTCCTCGAAAGCCCAAAATCTAGCTTTTATCCCGCCTCCGCGATTAGAAACAATGCAAACTCTTGTGCCTTTAACATTCACTTCGGCAAAATTGCCGAAATAAGTCGACTCGGGACATAGCCTATTTTAAAGATGGTGGTGCCCCCGCTGCACTCAAATCCTAGGTCCGCCTCTGATTCGAGCCATAATAAAATCTGAGTGGTACGTCCATATTGAGAGCAGATACTAAAATTCGGGAGAAAATAAGATATATATGTTGGCCTTCAGAAGGAGGTAAGAGCATGCCTTACTTTGCAGGGAGTCTACTAAACTGTTTGCCTCGCGATACACATGGTCAAGTGTCACGTTCCCAATTGACAGAGTAAGGTCTTGCAATTTAAAAAAATATGCGAGTATAACTCATCGCCATCATGAATCACCAAATAGAATTGATTTAGGAGATTGGGAGAAGGGTGCCAAATCACCTCTTTTAAGACTGCTATGTATGAACATAGGTTTGCAAGATAATCTAGGATTATAATTTTTCATATACTTCAAAGGTAACATAAAATTAGAAGAAGACAAAAAGTGGAAAATTTAATTCCAAGATTTGCAAAAGCCATTAAGAAAAAAGGGAATCAATTACCTTACATTAATTTCGTGCTCCTCCTCTTTCGTTTTTTCTTCTCTTTCCTTCCTTATTTTCTTTTTTTTTCCCACCTATTATTTCCTTTTCCTTTCTTTCTTTGTACAAAATTTCGTTACCTTACATTTCTTTTTTTTTCTTCTCCTCTGATCAATACCATTTAATCAATAGATGAATCCCCCTTTTTCTTCCTAATTTTATGTAAAATTCCAAATCATCTTCTTCCTCTCGTTTTAAAAATGTCATGCCATTTTGATATGTAGTAAGAGTATGTGTCATTAAAAGGATCAAGAACTCTACTAATACTTCAATAAGAAAGTCTAAAAGAAAAACCAAGCACCAGTTTTTGCAAACTCATTTTGTCAAACCGTGCTCTCTAAGTTCCAATACTTTTCCATGCTTACAGGCTAGGGAAACTTCTTATTCTCTAGAAATATGTTTGAGTTCCTCTCTTATTCGCCGTTAATGGAGTTAGAAAGAACTGTATTTCTAGTAATAATGATCATCACGATCTCTCCTACTCCCAAACCATAGAACAATGGTTTCTCTTGCTTGATTCTTTTAGAAAGAGCTTGATTTTTAAAAGCATAAATAGGAAAAAATAAAGGGAAAAAGCAAAAATTCAGGAAAAAAGATAAATAGAATGTACACAGTAAAATAATGCTAAGATTCAGAGGTATGGTATATAAATAATCAACCCTCGCGTCAGAATATTCAAGTTTACTGACCAAACACAAAAATTCAATTGAAGGAATTTTATACTCCACCTGTTACAACAGTTTCTATTTTTTTTTTTGG
>ML283243.1:9897-61526 GCA_005239495.1 Nicotiana undulata
GGAGGGGGGGGGGGGTCGTTTGAGGTTAATTAGGAAAGAAATAACCTGGGTCGTTGATCAAAATGATCAACGGCCTAGATTTGAGAGGAATTGGGTCGGGTTTGAATAGGGTTTGGGCCTGGGTGTATTGGACTAGTTAATAAGGCATTTGGGTTGGCTTAATTTAGGCTATAATAGAATAGGGTCATTTGTTAAATACCCAAGATAAATTAATTAAAATAATTTATAAAATAGTTACTAATTATAAAAAATGATTTTCATGCATAAAAATATTTCAAAAATGATTATTTAGTATTTAAAATATAAAAGACTAATTTATGGCAAAAAATAGTACAAAATTATATGCATAGGCTATACTTGCAAAGTTATTGCAATTATAGCCAAAAGGTATCATTTTGGCTATTTATGGAATAATTTGGTCTTAATAGGACCATAAATAATAAATTAAATCAAGAAATATCTTTGAAATCATTTGTAATGCAATTTTGTAATTATTTATTGGAAATAAAATACTGGACAAATTAATAAAAATCTAGAACAAAATGTGGGAAAATACTAATGCATGATTTTGAGGGTATAGATGCAATTTAAGAATATTTTTAGGAAAAATTGAGTATCAACAGGCGTTGTCATGAAATTCCCATCGACAAGTTTGTTGACCACGCATTGATTGGTAGTATTGATCCCCCTGTATAAGGTTTGTTGAATCATAGCCTTAGTCATATCATTATTCAGGCACTCTTTCACCATCGTACGGTACCTCTCACAAATCTCGTGCAAAGTCTCATTGCGTTCTTGCTTGAACGATAGAATATCATCCCGAAGAGTAGCCATATGCCTGGGAGAAAAGAACGTGGCAATGAATGTTTCCGCCAATTCATCCCATGTACGGATAGAATGGTTTGGCAATCTTTCTAACCAATCCAAGGCTTTTCCCCGTATATAGAAGCAAAATAGCCTCAACCTTAGAGACTTCTCGAAAACGTTGGTTTGTTTGCTCCCCTAGCAAGTGTCCACAAACCCCTTCAAGTGTTTGTATGCATTTTGACTCGGAGCCCTAGTGAAAAATCCTCGTTGCTCTAGCAATGTGAGCATAACATTAGTGATATGGAAGTTTTCCGCCCTAATACGGGGCGGGACTATGGCACTTGCGTATCCTTCGTTTGGAAAAACGCGGTGTGGAGCCGCTCTTGGTGGAGGTGGAGGGGGGATGGGAATATTGTCATGAGGCGGTCGGCCTCGCCTATTTGCTTGAGGTTCAAGAGGAACCCCATCACCTTTATCATCGTCCACTTCCTCCCCCAGAGGCAAGGTTTTTAGAAGATCATTGTTGAGAGCCATTTTTGTACCTACAATCGATTCACAAAAAGGTTAGTAACCCGGAAGGAAAAAAAGACAAGTCACACACAAAACTAAATATATATCTAAATCTGTTTTTATCTCCCCCGGCAACGACGCCAAAAATTGATGGCGCCCAAATTCACACCACTGATTGGGATTATGAAGCGGTCGATGTAATTATAATTACCCAACGTGAGTCGGGGTCGATTCCTTAGAGAGCTTATATTGGATTAGGTATATATCTAGACTAAGTGTATGACGTGCCCAAATTGCACTTCCACATACTTGGTTGTTTCTTTCTATTTCTAATTTTATGCTATTATTTGTAAATGAAAAGCTAGAGAACGATATTTTTGGTGATTTTGTTTTTCAAGTTTATAAAGATCTAGGGTCGTGACTTCCACCTAGGTGGTTACCTAACAAATTATGGGCTTTATTGCAAGTTTGATTGGTCCGGGTGTAATATAGCAATCACACACAATTACACACTCGATACCTATCAGTAGTTAGAGTGATTTTTTCCAATTTGGCTTTCTCAAGTCCAAATGGGTAATTCACAAAACTAGTGATAGATGCTCAAGTCGGGTCTTACTATCTCTAGATTCGACCCTTTAATTGGGGCTATAAATTTCTTGAATTTACCCCAATTCCTTGTTAGCCAAGTTTTCCTAGACTTAGTCTCTTTTTCTCAAGTAGAGACTAGGTCAATTAGGCTTGAATCAATGTTTGCAAGCATTGATTCTTAAATTCAAGCAAGAACTAGGCTTTATCACTCACCCAATCACAAACAAGCCTTAAATTAAACACCCATTAGGCACCCACACTAGGGTTGGGTCACAATCCTAGCTAAGAAATCAGCTATTCATAGATGAAATTGAAGAAACTAAAGAAGAATATAAGATTAAGCTCATAATAGATGATAAAGGGAAGAAAATCAAATGTTAAAATGATAAACTATTACAAAGTTACCCAAAACAGTAAAGGAAAAACGACTATCTCTTTTCTGGTGTTCAAACTTAACCTAAATTTGAAAAAATGATCTATTTATACCCAACTAAAATTATCAGAAAAAATTACCCCTACGGAGGTTTTGCGGCCGCACAATTATGTGTGCGGTCCGCACTTTGAAGCTAGCTTGCCAGGATGGACTTCTGCGGCAGCAATTCTTTAGATTTTGCAGACTGCACATTTTTGTGTGTGGACGCACTCTTGAGCTTGAGCTTGACATGAGAGATTTCTGCGGACCGCACATTTCTGAGTGCAGCCGCACAATAATAATGCGGTCCGCACTTCTTCAGGGACCCAAAACTTCATCTATCTGAACCTCGTCTTCTGCGGCCGCACAAAAGGGTTCGCACTTTGCACATTTTGGTTTGTTTTAGTCCTTGTCAAAATTTACTCCTCCTTGAGTTGGTTTTACTCTCTTTGACTCGTTTTTCAATTCTCCTTCAAGAAAGCACAGTTCATTAATTCTCGAGAATACCTTAAAGCATTTTTGAGCTAAAACGAAAGTAAAAGAGAGCAATTAAGTAGTCAAAATCCCTACTTATCAACCAGCGCATTTGGCTCGGCTTTCTCGGGCGACATAGTTTCCTTGGTTGATTGATCACGAGTTGAGAATCACTTTTAACTTAATATATTTTCTCCAAGTCCCCAAGCTAATTCTAGCTCTGTAACATATGATTCATACTCGACTTCATTATTAATAATAAAATAAATTTTATGAATTATCTAACTACTTCCTCGATAGGTGCATTAAGCATTGTCCCTAACCCCGGACTTTTAACATTTGCGGACCTAATCGTATAGAAGGTCCAAATCCCGAGAATTATCCTGGAGGCAAAATGTACTTCCTTTTCAGCTTCGGATAATATGTTCGAGCTAAAATCAACCATGAAATATGCTGAAACTTGTGATTTAGTCGTACGTGGCTGATAAATAGTATAATATGTATTAAGTTTGACTACCCATTTAACTAGCCTTCCTGGCAGTTTGTGTTTCTGAAAAATGTTGCGTAACAAAAATATAGTGACTACGAGAATTGGGATGACGCTGAAAATAACGCCATATGTTTAGTGCAGCTATTATTAAAGCCAACTTCTCAAAACGTGAATACCTAATTTCTGTGTCTAAGAGTATTTTATTATATATAGGAGATTGTGTATCTTTATCCTTTGAACTAAGATTGTGCTTATTGAGACATCTAAAACAGCATGGTATACTAACAATCAGCCTCGTCCCTGGAGTTCTAAAAGCAATGGTGGGTTGATGTTAGCTAGCGAGTCGGAATAATTTGACTTTACGGGCTAAACCGAACTTTTAAAGTTTGGTAGCTTTATCTTTTATTACTTGACTCTGATTTCTTCTTTTGCTTGATCGTATTATAGCGCAGTTTAATATTGACCATATAGGTCATTACCTCCAATGGTCTTCCTGTTGGCATGGGCAAGCAAAGCAATTTGCGTTAGCACGTAAAAATTTAATCGACTTACCTTTAAGTTCGAGGTCGAGTCTCGACCAACGTAAACTTTCCCATCCGGAAAGTCAGTTATAGTTTCTCGTTCTTTAGCATTTGAGCTTGTGGCTTCCGATTTTTCGATTCAATTATTGTGTCGAAAAAATATTTGTCTAATTGTCCATCTGCGTTCGAGGTTCCTTCAATTGAGGCCCTTGTAGAATATTGCAATTTAGCAAGGTGATTTCCTACCTGCTCGTATGGTCCAAATATGTTTCATCCCCTAAAGGAAATCGTGTATCTCTCTGCTCAAGCCTGTTTTCAAATTTCTGAGTTTAAATTCGGAAATAGGAATTACCTCTGTTTGATCTCCAAATCTGTTTCCCACTTTCGATTGAACTTTTGTCTTTCTCTAATTGGATCTTCGAATTACCGGCCATAAATTTAATTCTTAGGTTTCGGGAAGGTCTGGTGTTGTTCTTCTAACTCATTCGATCAGATTCAGAATCACCTTTGTTTGGTCTCCAAACCTATTTCCGAACATCCTATCAATGTCGATTCAACTTACCTTGTCTTCTTCTGTTTGAAGCCCGGTATTGTAACGCTTATGCATATCATTCTCGTGGGATAATTGAATTTTTTTAAAGTGTTTTATCTACTCATTATGTTGCTTGATCTATTCCTATAAGGTTAGAACTGAACGTTAGAAATCGAAATTACCTGGCGTAGCTTAACCTCCTATCTTGGAACTATTTGGCGAAAACCCGTTAAAATTAATAGTTACGTTACCAATATGTCTAGTACTGATGTCTATTCTCTATTTGTCTTGTTTGTTTCTCACCTATCATTATCATGGTTATTCTTTCATTTTTATTTTGCATGGTAAAGCCATCTCCAACTCGTTTGTCCTCAATTATGTTGATTGGCAAATTTCGGCCATGTTAAAAGTTTAAATTAAACTAAAAACAAGGGAAGATTAAATAAAACTATTAATATATTTGGATGAATAGAAAATTTTCTTGAGTTACCGATAAGAAACCAAACTGTTTAACCCCCAAAAAAATTACAAGATCAAAGCAATTAATTTTATATAACGGGCCACAAGCAATCGACTCTTTCCGAAAGATATAAATTTTTGTTAATACATCATGATAGAGAAGTGAAAAATAAATTTAATGACTGCTAAAATAATGAAAATAAAAAAAGAAAAAATAATTCTTATTGGATGATCCTTGATAGCTTGATGAGCCGAACAGAGCTTAAGGAGCCGAACTATGACAAACTTGGGAGCAAGTTGCTATGAATTAAAATGTATAGAGTTATAGAGAAGAAAATCATATGATTACAATGGTGTCTATTTATAAGACTAGATCTAGGTAGTCATTCTCCTTGAATTATGGATCCATTACGAGCATTTACTCAGTTCATATGTTACTTTTGGAAGACTTGTAACGGTTGAATAAATGCTGAAATTTCGCAACTGATGAGTTAATTTTGTAACTGATGAGTCAATAATCTCGTACCCGTTGAGCCAATCCCGCACCTATTGAGTCAATTTCGCATTTGATTGCCTTACTCTGCCCGTTACAACCATTTATTGTATCTATTATACGTTACATAATTGATTTGTAACGATAATAAATTCCGTAATTCGGGATTAATTAATTCTTTCCTCATTTGTAATTATGTGCTATTCTCTATACCTGATAGGGGGCTATTCTATGATGATCAAATTCGAGAATAATAGACACGATACGAGTATGTTTGGTCTGAGAGTGTTTCACATATCATCTTTACACGTTATTCTTCACTTTTCTCATAACTTTGCTAACACGTGTCACTGATTACTAAATCCATGTGACGAGTCTATTTTTCACTGATGCACATATCGCGTGGAATCTAATTTCGAATATAAAACTATGATTCATCTAATTCAATACCTTAGAATCATACTCATATTGAATTATTGATTCTTGTTTTTTGATCAATCGGTTTATTATAAATTTGGTTTTCTTTAAACAGATAATAGAATAGGTTTCGCTCGGCGACCAATGACCAATAGCAGCAATGAGCAATAAACGATATAGCTCGCAACCAATGACCTTACTCGACTCGAGTCGGTTATAACAAACTCTGTTGGGCGCGACTCAACTAAGGGTCCATACAGGGAAAATAGAGAACTTTACTTCTCAATTGGCCCTTCTTAAACATGTAGATATTAAGTGAATCTTTTATGTACCAACTTCGATCAAAATTGGGTAATATCAGAAAAGATGTTTGCACCTTTGTAAATTCGACGAGCACATTTTTTTTTAAAAATGTTTATATAATTTAGATAAGTCCCTCAAGTTTAATTTCAATGCTCTAAATATGATGTCAATGTAAAACAAATTCCACATTCGGAAAGATGCAATTTCATAATTTCAGCTATTGAAGAGGCAGAAATTACAGTTAATTTAGATAAGTTACATATGAAACTATATGATCACTTGTCCGGAATTTTCTTTCAATGATGCTAGCGCCATATTCTTAGAAATAGTCCAAAAGACCAGTAAGTGGGAAAATAGAACAAATCAATAGAAAACAAAATTATCTCAAGGAATAGAATAGATTCTCATCAACTTGGCCATTTCCAACAAAGAGATTCAAAGATGATTGAGATTTGAGTGGGTGATTGAAGGAGTAAAGAGAAGTATTCTTATCATCACAACTGCTATAAATAGTGTTCATCAGCAGACCAATTTCAACCAAGCAAGGCATAAGCTTGAACTCTTAAAAGATTCAGTTTCAGTCATATTCAATGGCATCACTTCAGTGCTACAAACCCGCTCAACACGCCCCATCCACCGTCTGTCAAAAGACCACCACTGTGACATGCCACAAGGCTAACAATGAGCACCACTCTTATGCTGACAAGATGAAAGATATGACTGGCAAAATGTTTCACCATGACAATCACAATCATCAATCTGCGTGCCATGGCAACAAAACCCAGCAATCTGCTGCATGCCATGGCACCAAAACTAACCAATCTGCTGCATGCCACGACACCAAAACTCAGCAATCTGCTGCATGCCATGGTACCAAAACTAACCAATCTGCTGCATGCCATGGTACCAAAACTCAGCAATCTGCATGCCATGGCACCAAAACTCAGCAATCTGCTGCATGCCACGGCACAAGTGCAACTGCTGCACATGCTGGGGCTTGTGGAAAGAAAAAGGAAGGGAATTTCATGCATAAGATGCGTGATCAAATGAGAAGCAGAAGGAAGAACAAGGACGGAAATTGCAGCGATGGAAGTGACGGCAGCAGCAGCAGCAGCAGTGATGAGAGTGACAATGAAAACTGCGGAAGGACCAAGGTATAATCATTGTTTATATCTGCATGAAGAGCAAAAAATTTAAAGGTTGTAGGAAACAATGATATGCATTATAAGATAATTAACGAGGATAAGTAATGCCTACAATGTGTATTAATAGGTTAACACAAATGCTTTGACTTGAAAACTTGGGTACATGCTCCTCTCCCCAAGAATAGAGAACGATATCCTGAAGCCTAATAATTATGTTATCTTGGTTTTGCAGAAGAGAGGCAACTGCTGATGAAGTAAACTACAGAACTCAGACAAGTAAGAGGCAGAAGCTATACAATAAGGAACTTCTGCTGCTCAGTGAATGCTGTACTTTATTTAAGAGAAAGAGCTCTGTTTGACTCTGTATCTGTTACTGTGTGTGTGTGTGAAGTGTGTTCCATGAATAAATGCTAATGGGTTTAAGTATTTACACTATGTCGACTTGTCCACTAACAAAAGATGGTTAGTTGTCTCATTGTGGGAAAATAAAATGTACTACTAACGAGTACAGTAACGGCAATGTAAAGGAAAGAAAAAATCAGAGGCAGTAACACATAACCATATAAATCCTTTTCTAGTATATATATGGACGAACTTTTCGTACAATCAATATCGCAGAGCTATGTTCTCTCAAGTTAAATCTGCAGAAACCATACAAAGGCTTTGTAAGAGAAGCAGCTAATGCATCCGTAGCATCATGTGCGATAGCTGACACTATATCATGACTTTAAAGGCCAGGAACACTTGCATATTAAACCAGGGTCTAACTTCCACAACTGCTAGCTACCATGTTCTTGCCAATCTTAGGAGAACTAGCGGAGATGAGTCATCACAACCATTTACTCACATATTCGGAGAGACAGAATACTCAGGATTTTATAATAACTAGAAAAGGGAGGTCGCCTTCTATGTATAGAAAAGCTTGTCCATCACAGACCAATAGCTAATTGAGCCTCACTTATCCAAACACACCACAACAACAACAACTATACTCAGTATATTCCCACCATGTGGGGTCTGGGGAGGGTAGGATGTATGCAGCCTTACCCCTACCCTGAAAGGGTAGAGAGTATGACCCTCGGCTAGATAAAGTGATAGAAACTAAGCGCCCACCAAACTGTATAGAGAACCTGGTTCTCTATCAGTTACCGTAAGCAACAGACTGTAAAACCTAACAGTAAGGGACCTGTTCCTTTACCTGTTCACTTAAAAATACACAGAGACAACTTGTAGCAGAGACGCTGGATTTTTACGTGAAAAAATCCCAACTCGAGGGGACAAAAACCACGACCTACACTGGTAGGATTTCAACACACTAACTTATAATACACTTATTACAAGTCACTTTGTTACTCACTAGTTACAAAAATTTCAACACACTAACTTGTAATACACTTATTACAAGCCACTTTGTTACTCACTAGTTACAAAAATTTCAACACACTAACTTGTAATACACTTATTACAAGCCACTTTGTTACTCACTAGTTACAAAGACTTAACTTATGACTACACTAGTCACAACACAAACACGGTTGGTTTATGATTTTGAGTTTCCTAAAACAAAGCTTCTAAGAAAACAAGATAGGAGTTACAATGAAGAACAAAACACAAGATTACAACTCAACTAAGGACACACATATACTCGTGGTGGGACTGGTCCGTAGTGGAGTTGTCTTGTTGTTCTTGACACACTTGAGCCTTCAACAATGGAGCAGATCTTCAATGCTATGAAGAATGTAGTAAAATGCCCAAGTGAATGTGTTGTTTGTCTCCAAACAAGATATTATATCCCTAGGTCATTCCAAGAAGGATACCCATATCTTGAAAGTACACTTTACAACCAATGGGAAGTGACTGTTGCACTGTTACTGCACTGTATCGTGTACAGTTGCAGGCAGTCACTTTTCTGTCACAGCTTTGCAGGTGTATAGTTGACTTGTGTTTCTGTCTGTGAGACTGTCAAGGGATCAGGTCTCTCAGCTGTTCCTTACGAGTTCAACAGTACACTGCACAGATTTCTTCGTGCACTGTGCAGGCAGTCACTTTCTGCCATTGCTTTCCAGCTGTAAAGTTGACTTGTACTTCTGTTAGGGGAATGTCAAGGGATCAAGTCCCTAAACTATTTCTATGGATCCAAGAGTATACTGCCCAGACTTCTTTGAGTTCATGCTGAATGATTATGCCCGACATGCATCAGGTCCTTTATCTGGTTCTTTACAGAAAGTTTGTTAGATCATCAAAACATTACACTAACCCATCAATTTTCCCCTTTTTGATGATGACAAACTTTTAAAACTGATGACTAGGTATAGAGTTTAACTTAACCAGATAAAGTACCATATTGTTCCCCCTTTCTATATGCTTCCATCTGGTTGCGCATCAGATCCTTTATCTGGTTCTTTACATAAAAGTTTGTTAGATCATCAAAACAAAATACTAACCCATCAATTTCCCCCTTTTTGATGATGAAAAACTTTTATAATTGATGAAAAGTTATAGAATCTAACTTAACTAGATAAGAGACCAGGACCCCATATTGTTCCCCCTGACTATGTGCTTCCCTCTGCTTCCCCCTTAGTTCCTTCCCACATTATCAACTTGCCCTTGCCCACATTATCAATTATCATCTTCCCGCTTTTGGCATCATAAAAAGGCAAAAACAAACAGAAAGCATAAAGAAGTCTAACATAGCTAACTCATGCCCCATTTGTGCACACAGCATGATAGAAAATAGAAGTAAAAGGAAAACAAACATTGTCCTTAACAAGAGAGAAGCTGATTCATGGATGACAATCTTTTTAAATTCATCAGGAGCAGTAAAGGTGGAATTCAACATGCCATCACAAAAAAAAAAAGGCTGAATACATACAGAGACACTTAAAGTTGGCACGATTATTCATTTAGATACCTAAACTCAAGGGTATTTCTATTGAGCACTTATACTACCCGAAACTTATTCCAATTAAGCACTTTTTTGACAATCAGCCAAACTTACAAAGTTTGTGCAATGCACTCGCTGCTGACGTGGCGAATGACGAATAAAAAAAGGAAATATGTTATTTTGAGTTAAAAAAAGGAAAAACTATGGTGTTCTTCACTATTTTCATGTGTGTTCTTGTTCCAAACACGATTTTGATCCAAATTTTTAAGAGAAACTCCTCCAAATTTGTTATAACTTCAGCTAAAGATTCCTCATGACGACCCGAAGACAACTCCAATATTAATTTCTCAAACGTTCATCAAATCAAGTAAACCATTTTAAACCTTCAAGCTTTTTAAATACCCCATTAATGGTGTTTCTATTTGAAATGAAGAAACTCAGACTCATTTAAGTTTTAATCAATAAGGGGGGCTGTTCTTGTAGAAGGGAGACAGTTGGGGATGGGTGAGGTGGAGAAGAAGGGTTCGACCATGGGGGTTAGAGAGGAGGGTGACAGAGGGTTTTGTGGTGAGGAGGGGGGAGTTTGGCGGCGGCTGGTGGTGGAGAGAAAGAAGAAGAAGAAGGAAATAAATCAATGGTGGAGGCACAACAATGGTGAAAGTGGAGGAGGGAATGGTGGAAATGGTGGTGGAGAGAAAGAAGAAGAAGAAGGAAATAAATCAATGGTGGAGGCACAACAATGGTGAAAGTGGAGGAGGGAATGGTGGAAATGGTGGTGGAGAGAAAGAAGAAGAAGAAGAAGAAGGAAATAAAAAAGAAAAAAAAATTAAGTAAATCTCGTTTTTCAGGGTCTTCACGCGCCTATATTGGGTGAAACTCACCTTATGTGCCAACTCAGCAATAAGTGCTTAATTGGAATAAGTTTTGGGTAGTATAAGTGCTCAATAGAAATACCCTTGAGTTTAGGTGTCTAAATGAATACTCGTGCCAACTTTAAGTGTCTCTGTATGTATTCAGCCAAAAGTAAAAGCAACCAACAACCACAAAACATCACAACATAAGACAACTGGACATTGAGAGGAGCCTAGAGGGCACTAGAAGAAGAAGGCTTGGAGGAGGAGGCAGCACGCAGATATGGTCCTCTTCAATAGTGAAGAAAGTTGCATAGAATTTCTGCACCTCATTTTCATATACCGTGGGTAACAGCCCCCCTAAATAGATGATCCCATTGTTGGAACTCCACTATCTCTAGAACTTGCCTCATCCTTGCCATCTTAGAGATGTCCGGATCAAACATACAACCCCATAAGACCTTTTGAGTTCGCAATCTCTTCTGCCCAAGTCCAATGTCACTTGGTACGGTCTTCAGTGAACCGGGTTCCCCAGTAGTTTCCCTCTGTCGTTTTCTCGACTTTTCAACAGACTTCCCTCTCTCACGCTCAACAACCATCACTCTTCACAGATGATGCACCTTTTGTTTTTTTACAGCTTCCTCAGAACCTCAAACCACAGACTTCTGGACCTTTGTAGATCTTTTCACTAAGGAACTAGGTTCCTCAACAGTATCTTTATCAACCTCAACCACTGGAATGTCCTTGTCAGCCACAACTTTCCCTTGCTTCATCAACCTCTTCTTCTTTTTCTGAAGTTTTGCAACCAAGTAGAAGGTCGCTTGGAAGAGGACTCAGGAGTAACTGCTGGCTTGCGAAAAATCCCTCAGAGGTACATAAATGGGAGGAATAGACTCCAAGGGTTTAGTGTATAAGATGGGTTCCTGGTTGTTTCTATTGAAGAAGAATCAGGTTCTCCAGCAGGTTTTTCTTTGACTGTGTCATGAACCGGAGACTCAAAAAGAACCATAGTCCCCTCATCCCCTAAAAATGGAGTTTCTTCCCCCTGAGACTCAAGAAGGGGGAGGCTTCTTCATTCGTTAAGGAAGGGTAGGAGTGAGATGGTTTTATGGAAGGAAGAGTAATAAAGAGGGGGTAGAGGAACGGGTTCTGACAGACGCACAAACTCTGAAAAGTAGGATGGTGTGGCTGTTGAAATGATTTTGTTATCTTTTCAGAAAAGCTAGAGAAAAACACATTACTACTAACCTGTGGTACATGAACCAGGTTCTTGACCTGTTTTTTGTAACATTTTCAGCTCTCTCTTGTAGTTCAACGCCGTACCTTTAGCTTCTATAATCATCATGCGTGTCTACCTGCAACAGTATTGATGTGAGTTAGGCTTAGTCAGAAAAAACTTTAGCTAACTGTACCTGAGTGTGAATCTCATAGCCAATAAAGGAGAACGAGGTCCTCAGTTAGGTTTCATCAACCCTAGTGCTTTTCTGTTTCTCTCAAAGTGTTCCCTACATAGAAGTTTGGTGAAGATGTCTGCAATTTGATCTTCAGTGCAACAAAACTTCATGCAGATATGCCTCTTTTCAACATTGTCTATGAGGAAATGATGTATCACATCAATATGTTTAGTTCTCGTGTGTTGAACCGGGTTATTTTCCATGTTGAGGGTACTGGTGTTATCACATAGAAGTGGTACACTGTCAATGTACACTCCAGAATCTTCCAATTATTGTTTGATCCATAACAGCCGAGCACAGCAAGATGCAGCTGCAACATATTCTGCTTCGGCTGTTGAGAGAGCCATTGAATTTATCTTTAATTGTACCCCATGAGATTAGGCATGATCCAAGGAAATGAGCCATTCCAGAAGTGCTTTTCCTGCATTCTTTGTTCCGCAACCTGTGGAGTGCCTTGCACAACATATCCAACTCTTTATTCAGCTTCAGTGGAAGTAATTGGGGTACCAGGTTCCTCATGTGGATTTGAGGAAGAGGTTGTATTGTCTTCACTTACTTTCCTCTGGCACATGCATCAAAAACTCTGTGCTCCTTGAACTTAGAGTTAGGCAGACCACAAACCAGGTCCCTCTGTATCAATCTATTCAAGAGAGAAAAGATTGCATGACCCAATCTTCTGTGCCACAGTTCTGCATCATCATCAACTGCCTTCAAGCAGCTCATATCACCAGCTTCCTAGGATTCAAAGTTAGCAACATAGATATTCTTGTGTCTTTTAGCGATCAAAACCACCTCACCAGTTACTAGACTAGTAACCGTGCATACTTTTAGACAAGAATTCTACTTTGTTTCCTTTATCATAGATTGGAGAAACACTCAAGAGACTGTAATTCAACCCATCTACATAGTACACATTCTCAATTGAGTGCTAAAGTGATCTTCCAACCCTTCCAACACCGAGAATGTACCCCTTTTTTTTCATTGCCAAAGGATACATCTCCTCCTTGCAGGGCTTTCAGTGAGAGAAATCCATGGTGTTCCTAGTCATGTGCTTTGAGAATCCACTGTACATCATTATAGTCTTGTTCCTCTCAATGGTCCATGCACATATGAATCAAGGGTTATATTTAGGAACCCAAACAAGTTTGGGTCCCTTGTAGTTAGGAAAAGGGTGAATAAGAGCTCTTCTAGTCCATGCAGGCAAGAATCGATTTTTCTTAGTGGGACATGGTCCCTTATTAGCATTCCTCTTGTCAACAAACATTTTATTTTTCTGAATTGATTGATCCCTGGCAGGGCAGCTTTCTTTGAAGTGCCCATTGTACCCACAGTGAGTACAGAGCCAATTGTCTAGAACAGTGACATACTTGATGTGTGGGTTGTAAGGAATTTTCTTCTTTTGGAACCCGATCCCCTGTCTGTTTCCACTGTTATTAAAGTACATAGCAGTGACAACATCAGAGTACCATGTCCACTTAAGTGATTTTTCAAGATCACTCTTCACTCTTCCTAATTCTTCTTGAAGTTATTTGTTTTTCTCAAGCTCTGCACACAAACTAGATTTCACTGATCTTAACTCATTTTCAAGTTTAAGGTATGCCTCACTTACAACTTCCTTTCCCTTTTGAGTGTTGTCCATCCATTTTTTTGTTTGGTTTTTCAACAATTTATTTTCTCTAGTTACTTCTTCCACTTGTTCCTTCAAGTCTACAATAGAATACCATATCATCCCTCTCTTGATCTATGTCACCAATTTCTTCTATTAAATCATTTTTCTCATTAATGAGGCTATGATAGGAATCAATCAACACGTTTGCTAACGACATCAATTTTTTCTTAGAGTAGGTTTTCAAACTTCTTTGAACATCAAGAAAACTTACCTCATCTTCCTCCTTGTCCTCCTCATCATCATCAGATTTGGCCATGAGTGCAAATATTGACTCATACTCCTTGGCCTCCTTACTGCCATCATGGAACTGTTTCCTGCTTCTGGTTCCTCTTCTGATTCACTAGAGGATTCTCCCCATGCAACAAGAGCTTGCTTCACAACATTGTCAGCTGCACTTTTTCGGCTAAATCGTTTGTCAAGAACCTAGTTCCTCTTTGCAGTTTTGTCAGAATTGTGCTTGTAAGGCTCCTGCTTCAGAAGTGGACAGTCCTTGATAAAGTGTCCTAGCTTTCCACACTTATGACATAGATCATAGTTTCTAGGCTTGCTCAAACTGCCTCTTATTGGTATGCCACCATTCCTTTGAATCATCTTTTGGAATCGTTGAGTGAGATACTCCATGTCGGATTCATCACCACTTGAATCCTTGTTGGCAGCATTGAGAACCAGGTTCTTCTCCTTCCTGGTCTCTCTTCTTTCGATATCTTTCTTTCTTTTCATCTCATAAGTTTTGAGATTTCCAATAAGCTCATCAATAGTCAGCTTCTGCAAGTCTTTGGCTTCAGTGATAGCATTAACCTTGCTCTCCCAAGAACCTGGTAGAACACTAAGTATCTTCCGGACTAGATTGTTGGTAGGAATGATTTCACCAAGTGAATGAAGCTCATTGATTATGGAAGTGAAGCGGGTATGCATCTCTTGAATGGACTCATCCTCTTTTATTTTAAAGAGTTCATACTCAGTTGTCAGCATATCTATTGTAGATTCCTTTACCTGAGTAGTCCCTTCGTGAGCCGTTTGAATAGCTTACCATATTTCCTTGGTAGATTCACATGCCGAGATGCGATTATGCTCGTCTGGTCCAATACCACACACAAGAATCTTCTTCGCCTAGAAGTTCTTCTCAACAGCTTTTCGGTCAGCACCATTGTATTCTTTTCTTGTCTTTGGAACAGTGTATGTTCCCTCTCCAACAGCCATCATAGGGACAAAGGGACCATCACAAATCACGTCCCAAAGCTCGGAGTCTTCATCCATAATGAAGTCATGCATTCTTGTTTTCCACCAAACATAGTATTGACCGTTGAATCTTGGGGGTCTATAGGTTAATTGTCCTTCTTCAAAGTTTGGTGGAGCAGCCATTAGAGATCCTTTCTAGGTGTTAACCTTTTAGAAAGAGCCTGCTCTGATACAAATTGATAGAAACTAAGCGTCCACCAAACTGTATAGAGAACCTGGTTCTCTATCAGTTCTCACCGTAAGCAACAGACTGTAAAACCAAACAGTAAAGGGACCTGGTCATCTACCTGTTCACTCAAAAAATACATAGAGACAACAAGTAGAAGAGATGCTGGATTTTTACGTGGAAAAATCCCAACTCAAGGGGACAAAAACCACGACCTACACTGGTAAGATTTCAACTTCACTAACTTGTAATCTCAACTATTACAAGCCACTTTGTAATGACTCTCTTACAAAGACTTCAACACACTAACTTGTAATACACTTATTACAAGCCACTTTGTTACTCACTAGTTACAAAGATTTCAACACACTAACTTGTAATACACTTATTACAAGCCACTTTGTAACTCACTAGTTACAAAGACTTTAACTTATGACTACACTAGTCACAACACAAACACGGATGGTTTATGATTTTGAGTTTCCTAAAACAAAGCTTCTAAGAAAGCAAGATAGGAGTTACAATGAAGAACAAAACACAAGATTACAACTCAACTAAGGACACACATATACTCGTGGTGGGACTGGTCCGTAGTGGAGTTGTCTTCTTGTTCTTGACACACTTGAGCCTTCAACAATGGAGCAGATCTTCAATGCTATGAAGAATGTAGTAAAATGCCCAAGTGAATGTGTTGTTTGTCTCCAAACAAGATATTATATCCCAAGGGCATTCCAAGAAGGATACCCATATCCTGAAGGTACACTTTACAACCAATGGGAAGTGACTATTGCACTATTACTGCATGTAGCGTGTACAGTTGCAGGCACTCACTTTTCTGTCACAACTTTCCAGCTGTATAGTTGACTTGTGTTTTTGTCTGTGAGACTGTCAAGGGATCAGGTCCCTCAGCTGTTCCTTAGGAGTTTAACAATACACTCCACAGATTTCTTCGTGCACTGTGCAGGCAGTCACTTTCTGCCATTGCTTTCCAGCTGTAAAGTTGACTTGTACTCTGTTAGGGGAATGTCAAGGGATCAAGTCCCTAAACTGTTTCTTGTGGATACAAGAGTATACTGCCCCATACTTCTTTGAGTTCATGCTGAATGATTATGTCGGACATGCATCAGGTCCTTTATCTGGTTCTTTATAGAAAGTTTGTTAGATCATCAAAACATAACACTAACCCATCAGAAAGTGAAGGGAGCCCTGATAACAAGTGATAGCAAGACAAATCGTTAGAAAACTAAGTATGAGATAACAACAAAGTATATGAAAGAGGTACCAATAACAAGTTATAGCAAGATAATCTATTCAGGAAAAAGGTCCGAGGCAGCATACGAGAATTTGACGAAGTAGTGCTAGCAACTACGGAATTACCGAAGGTAAGTAGTAACAGAACATGATACGCGACTATAGCAAACCAAGAAAAAAAGGGAACCATACTAGCGGTAATGCCATCGAACTAGGGAAGACAAAGAGAAACGCACAACTACCTACTAACCTTCCACCCTAATCTTACACCTCCACACCCTTCTATCTAGGGTCATGTCCTCGGTCAGCTCAAGATGCGCCATGTCCCCCCTGATCACTTCACCCCAAGACTTCTTAGGTCTACCTCTGCCCCTCCTCTCACCTCCAAGGCCAACCTCTCACATCTCCTGACTGGGGCACCTGTACTTCTCCTCTTGACATGCCCAAACCATCTCAACCTTGCTTCATGCATCTTAGCCTCCACAGGGGCCACTCCCACCTTGTCCCGAATAATTTCATTCCTAAATTTATCCAATCTAGTATACCCACACATCCATCTCAACATCCTCATTTCTGCCACTTTCATTTGCTGGACATGAGACTTTTTGACTGGCCAACACTCTATCCAAACACACCGAATTAACTTAATAATAAGGTCTTGTATATTTAATAACATTTTGGCGAGCCACTATACTTTCCTGAATGTAAAGTCCAATTTCCAACGTACTCGCACTTATTAGATGTGGTTGATGAGAGTGAGAAAACAATATTTTTAACAAAATTTTTAGTTTTAAGAAAATCATCTCGAGAAAGACACAAAGCCTCTATAGTTCCCACATTACTGACATAGTCAAGGACTAAATGACCTATAATATGAATATCCATCCAGTCTTAATGAAATACACTATCATTGAACCATAGTAGACATCACATTAGTTCAAGGTAAGAATCTCTCTCTGATCAGATACGCTATAGTTTGCATCAGCATCGATGAAACATGTGCATTAAGTATATCATCACTTTCTATTCAAGGTAAATATTGAATAGAATCAGGTAGTGGTAGCAAAATGGTTAAAAGAAAACAGATAACTATCCATATTATCCACTAAAAAATGGGTTGGATAATGAACTTTTTAAAAACGGGATAAATATGGATAAGAACCATGTTATTCATTTAGAAAATGGATAACCAATGAGTCTAACTTTTACATTTGTAAAGCCTCAAATTGAGTATTTCTCAAGTTAGAGAGATTAAGAATTCTCCCAAAAGTGATCATATGCAAAAGGTCATGGATTATCCGTCGGTTAACCCGTTTTTTATCTGTATTAAATATGGATCGGGTCGGATAATTGATCCGTTTTTTCATTACCCGTTTTTTACCCGAACTATATCCGCCCCGCCCCGCCCCGCCCCGCCCGTTTTCCAGTCCTCGAACCACACATCTTAGAGAGCTTTAAACCCTCTGACATAATAACCATATCACCTCAACAGATATTCCTTGTGCCATAGCTAGATTAACGAAGGTCACAAGCCATTTTGAAGAAGCCGATTTGCGAGCAATTTAGAAAACGTTCATGAAATTACATCATGATTTTGAGACGACGACTCATATTTTCACTTAAAGGGAAAAATGAACAATCATAAACCACTAGGTCATAGCTTGGGCTACATGATCACTTATCTATACTTTTCTTTCTGTTATTCTAGTGTCATGTATATGCATATAGCCAAGTCCAGTAGTGGGAAAATGGAATAAATTAATAAACAAAATTATCTAATGAATAGAATAGATGCTTATCAAATTGGACATTTCCAGAAAAGAGATTCAAAGATGATAGAGTGGCTGACGTAAGGAGTACATAGAAATATTCCCACCCCCAAAAACTGTTATATATACGCGCTTAGAAAACCAGTCATTTCAAGCAAGCAAGTGATAAGAAGCTTGAACCCTTTGAATACTACTCCTAAAAGAGTGAGTTCAAGTCATATTCAATGGCATCACTTCAATGCCACAAGCCCGCTCAACACGCCCCACCCACTGTCTGTCAAAAAACCACCACAGTTACTTGCCACAAGGCCAACAATGAGCATCACTCTTTCGCTGACAAAATGAAAGATATGACTGGCAAAATGTTTCACCATGACAATCACAATCATCAATCTTCCTGCCATGGCACCAAAACTCAGCAATATGCTGCAAGCCATGGCACCAAAACTCAACAAACTGCTGCATGCCATGGCACCAAAACTCAACAAACTGCTGCAACCCATGGCACCAAAACTCAACAAACTGCATGCCATGGCACAAGTGCAACTGCTGCACATGCTGGGGCTTGTGGAAAGAAAAAAGAAGGCAATTTCATGCATAAGATGCGTGATCAAATGAGAAGCAGGAGGAACAGGAACAAGGACGGAAGTTGCAGCGATGGTAGTGACAGCAGCAGCAGTAGCAGCGATGAAAGCGACAACGAAAACTGTGGAAGGACCAAGGTATAACCATTTATCTATTTGAGGTATCCCTAAGAATGCTACAGCCGTAGAGAATATGGTATACTTTCAGTAGTAGTACAGTATAAAAGTTGCATAGAGCTTAAAAGCTTATAAATTGCATGATAATATAATTAAAGTGTATAGCTAAGGCCTACCTAGTTTTGAACTTAAGTCCTGTGCACCGGCAATGTATAGGCTTTTCATATCATCATATTAAATTGACCTATAGTAACATATAACTCTTCATTGGAAGTCAGATATGCTAACCTGAAAAATAGTGCAATAACTTGTTATAATCAATGTAGTGTTATCTTGCAATCTAAGAATCTTATATTGTTTTTGCAGAAGAGAGGGAGCTGCTGATGAAGTAAGAAGCATAACTCAAACAAATAAGAGGCAGAAGCAATATACTCAATAAGGAACTTCTGTTTCTCAGTGAATACTGTACTTCACTTAAGAAAAAACAGAGGGCTATGCTCTGTCTCTGTGTGAGTGTGTCTTTGTGTGAGGTGTGCTCCATGAATAAATGCTACTCTATTAGTTGTATGTATTTATCACTTACCTACTAATGAGAAAAGGTTATGATAGTGATGTTGTCTAACTGTCAAAAAAAGATGGAAAATTAATAGGCAAATTAATTTGGTGGACCTCATCCACATGATCATGAAATGAGTAAAGTAATGGTGAAGTACAGAGAAGAAAGATTCGGCTGCATTAGCCAATATTCATATCCAATGCATTCAAGCATCTGGAGGAACTTTCCTCAATAATTATTCAACAGATCCATTCTCCTTCTTCAGGTTAAAATAATAAGCAACAAAGCTAACCACAATTTCAGACTGATCAAGAACTTGTTATTGATGACGCCATTAGCAATGTATAAAATGAGGTCTTTTTCCTGATAGTTCAGATGTGTTTTAAGACCTACAAGGGCTCAAGTATCATGGAAACTCGTCATAGAATTCCAGAGATAAAACAAAGACTTCGCAGACAGAAGCTAATACATCTTTATGATAAAGTGTTCACATGACCTATGTTGCGCGGACTCTCCAGAATGATGCCGCACCCTTGTCGGATCCTCCAAAAATAGTGTATTTTTGGAGGATCCGACACCCACCCGGCAACATTTTTGGAGAGTTCGGGCAACATAGTGCAAAACTAGTAAATTCTTGTGAATCTCATTCCACACAATGGATGCTTAACTTATAATGATGCCAAATCTAACAAGAAGTCTCAAGTATTTATCAGCTTTTCAAAACAGAATGCTGGAATAACATTGTTTGATCTATATCTAACAGTTTTTGTTCTGGTAGAAGAAGTGGTCAGGAAATACAACATTAGAGGTGAGAAGGAGAACAAGGGTAAACCGCCAAAACAAGGACAAGTTAGTACTCATGTGCCACAGACTCCTCAGTGAAGTTCTCAAGTACATCTAGCATTTGGTACTAGAGAAGTAATCAGAAAGTTGAATGGTGGGAACATCATATCTTGTTGTAGCGACCAAGTTAAAATACAAAGGATTCAAGTACATATAAACCTTCTACAATGCAAAGCCTATCCCACCCAACCACAACATGGGAAGGAGCATGAAATAGTCAACATTAATGCAGTATGATCGATCCAAAAAGTCATCCCGTGTATTTTTAGCTAAATCTGTGTTTCGAGGCCATAAAATTCTCCTTCTATCTCACCTCGAATTGCGTGCGCAGCCCGAGCGTGTAGCCAGGAAGTCTTTATGTGAAAAACTGAGGAAATTAGCAATTTTGAATTTGAAATGTGAATAAAGTTGACTTTGGTTAACATTTTTGGTAAACGGACCTAGACCTGTGATTTGACGGTCCCGGAGGGTCCGTAGGAAAATATGGGACTTGGGCGTATGCCCGGAATCGAATTCCAAGGTCCCAAGTCCGAGAAATGAATTTTTAAAAGAAATTATTTTCTGAAAATAAAAGGGGTTTTCGAAATGAAATTATATGTGAAACATGTGGTATCGGGCCCGTAATATAGCTCCGGAGCCCGGTACAGGTTCGATATAATATATATGTTATGCCTGTTAAGTTTGGTAAGAAACGGAATTTAATTGACGTGATTCGGACCTTAAATGCAAAATTTGATGCTTAAAGAAGTTTTGGAAAATTTCATTGATTTTGGGGTTTAATTCAATGTTTATGATGTTATTTTGGTGATTTGATTACACGAATAAGTCCGTAGGATGTTTTCGAGGTTGTGTGCACATTTGGTTTGAAGTTCCGAGGGCTCGGGTGAGTTTCAGGTAGGTCCCAGGATGTTTTAGGCTTAAAACATTGATGTTGTAGGTCAGAGAAGTCAGATTTCTGAACCAGCCAGCGAGGTTCGCACTCGTTTTTGTGCTGACCGCGGAAGGGCCTTTACGGCCGCACTCATTTTTGTGCGGTCCACGGTGAGGAGCAGGTTCATTGGCCTGAGTTCGGAGGCCTGTATCTTTTGATATACAAGGAAATTTGAGATGATTCAAAAATGAAAGTTGTAGCCCTTCGTGTTTAGTTTCCAGAAAGATAAATAAATCGCAATTGAAAAGTCTCTAGAGAATGTTATGGCCAAAATACTAAAGCATGTCACTGCAGTCATTTTTCTTTGTTTTCTTCGCTTTTTTTGTTTTTGTTTGTGCGGCCGCACTCCCTTTTTTGTGAGGTCCGCGGTGGGGGCATGAGGGGGGTATATTTAAACGGGATTTTCAGTTATTTGTCATTTTTCAAAACCCTAAAAACATAAGAAGCGATTTTCCAAACACACTTTCTTCTCCAAAACATTAGTAAGTGATTTCTAACTCATTTTTTTACTTCTTAACTTCGTTTTACAAGATTTCATCCTAGAATCTAGGGTTTTCATGGTGAAATTGGGAAATTTATGTAAAACCTAAGAATATTGAAATTTGGGGATTTAGACCTCAAATTGAGGTCGGATTCCAAAACCATTTATATATCCGAGCTCGAGGGTGAATGGGTAATCGGGTTTTGGTCCGAATTTCGGGTTTGGACCGAGCGGGCCCGGGTTGATTTTTGACTTTTTGGGAAAAACTTTAGAAAACTCATTTCCATACATTAGAATTGATTCATTTAGCATTTATTAATATAATTAAGTAACTTGTGGCTAGATACGAGCGAGTTGGTGGTGGAATCAAGAGGTAAAGCGGTAGTTGAGGCTTGAATTGTGTTCGTGGCATCGAGGTAAGTGTTTGGCCTAACCTTAGCTTGAGGGAATAGGTGTTGAGTCTTATTTGCTTCGTGTTTATTCCATGTCCAATGTATATGTGAGGTGATGAGTACCTATATGTTGTGGTCAAGCATGCCCGTGAGTCTCACGTTACTTAAGTTGATAGATTTAATTTTCCTCTGCACTTTTATTTCTATTTGTTATTGTATATCACTTTTTAAATGCTAAATAATACAGAAACAAATTAGAATAACCAGTAACGTTGGCTTGTCTAGCGGGTTAAACGTTAGACGTCATCACGGTCCCAACGGTAGGATTTCGAGTTGTGACAAGTTGGTATCAGAGCACTAGGTTGCCTAGGTCTCACAATTCACGGACAAACATGGTAGAGTCTGAGGGATCGGTACGGAGACGTCTGTACTTATCCCCCAGAGGATACAAAGTTAGGAATAACTTCACATCTATTTTTCTCTGTCGTGCGATTTGACTTCTAAATGCTGATTGAGTTTCTATTCTATTCTCTCGCAGATGGCGAGAACACGTGCTTCCTCATCTACCGATCAGCAACCCGATCCTTCAGTTGCAGCTCCTACGAGGGGCCGAGGCTGTGCTAGAGGCCGAGGCAAGGACAGGGCTCATCCCTGAGCAGCAACCCCAGTAGAGGACCCATAGGTGTCGCGCCCCCTTTTTCTCCCCAAAGCACTCCTTTCGGGGCCCAGTTGAAAAGGGTTTATGACATTGGGTTGAGACAACTCGTTCTCTTTGGGAAAGGGTTTTTTGAAGAGTCGCCGCCTAACGATATTAAGGTGCGTTAGTGCACCTAGGGGTTTATTTATAACTACGTTTGATAACCAGAGACAGGGTAAGGGCTTGAAATTATCTTAAGGGGAAGGTGTTAGGCACCCCTCAGGATCCACAAATGTTGTTCACGGCCAAACAACTTTTTGTGAATTTGTACAATTTAGCAGATAAACAAGTATGACTCAAATAATAGGGGATTTAAGTCTAAGTACACAGATATTTGAAAACAGTTAACGGAAAGCTAGATTTTGAAAGGAATTACGATCTAAGCATGTTTATGAAAGTAAAGGGATATCCTAGGTTTGTTTATAATATGGATCTCATCAATGCAATACCCGGTATGATACTCCTCAAAGAGGGGCTACACGTGGTATTAACGCACCGGTCATCATATCCATATCTACCCTTTCCTACCCCGTGAAAGTTACCAAAGCGAGTGTTGGTCTCGACCTCTATTGCATGCTGTTACCCATCCCTTCCTATTAGTACCGGAGGAATTTAGGACTTCTATCCTATATAGGGGGTTCTAGGCAGACCCTTAAGTTTAAAGGTAAAATACTAGTGCGACATATAGAGAAACAAATAGGACTGCAGATAAGGGGTAACACATAAACAAGAAAGGGCTCAAAGACCTCCACAAACAGTACACATAAACAACATGTCTCATACACGATTTTAAGGTCTCAATTCAGATCCTAAGCATGGCGTCTAAGTGATAACAACAGAGTTCAGATTTATTACAAACCTCAGAGAGGAAGTCCTAAGCAGGCTTGCCTACTGATTTTTAAACAAGCCGATAGTAATTCCAAGAAAACAGTCCTAGTTTATTTCAAGATTGATTGCCTAAGGCTTGCCTAGGCGTGGCATAATACTCAATTATTACCAGAATTATTAAGAAAAACAGTATAGGAGTTGTTTCACCTAGATCATGATGTTCTATGTTTGCAAGAGACACAGATTGTTTGCCAGTTTATTTAAACTTGGGAGGGAGACTGTTTTATACCCTTTCCGTGCATCAACAGTTTTTAATTAGGTGCGACTAAGCGAGTATGCAATGATTTTAAATGCGGATTCCTAAAGCAGGATTTCTAAATGCTTGACATGGTTCATAATATGCAGGATTCCTAAGACATGTTTTCTATATGCGTAAAAGGATTATTAAGTTGTTAAACAGGATCTATATAGCGACAGTGTGCATTTGTTGTCCTAGGAACAATATTTCTAAATGGTCATATATACATGTCAATTGAGATGCTGAAACAGTGATCTTAAGAACATGGTATCTAGTGCAAGTAGCAGAATTTATGGTTCCATATATAAGTAACAGTTTTTATTGATGCTATTCATTAACCTAAGAGCGGGATTTTGAGTGATCACTATAAGCACAGATGAACAGTAGACATGGGATCCTAGGAACATGATATCTAGTATGACATGGATGCACATATAATATAAAAAGTCCTAAGGCATGATTTCTACCCATTGATAATTAGATAATATATAGCTACCCTCCCGTTTCACTATCCATCCCCAATATTTATTTACAATAAATTATTACAGACAATTGAGCATGAATTACATAATTGAAATAAGAAAAATAAGAAGGTATTCTATAGAGAGCCTACAGATAGGCCCAAATCCTCCAGAACCTCATTTCCATGTAGAGTTTCACAACCTTTTCCACAATCCGAGTGTGTCAGAGTTAAGTAAGGACCTTAAGGGATCTCGGGCAGTGCTCACACCCAGATTTCATAGCCAAGATAGAGTAAGTGCTGTGTGGAATGGCCAGCCTTAGTGTGTCAAAGTTCAGAGGGAGCTCAGGGATCCCAAGGCAATGCTCACACAAAGGGGGCAGAACTTAAGAGGTCTAGGAGTAAAGTGAGAGTGCTTGATATAGTTTAAAAACTTTGAGTAGAAAAACAGTTTTGGAACAGAGACTTAATCGAAATAGCTTTCTCATAATAAAAGTTTAACCACTGAAACAGACAGAAAAGGCGGAAACGCCCAACAAGTACACAAAGAACTCATAATAGTCAATCAATCACAACCAGAGGTAAGGGGAATTGAGGGACACATAGGTACAGAGTACTAAACATGTAACAGGTAGGAATATGCATAAACAATCAGATTTCCTAAGGGTTTCAGGGAATTGGGGAATACAATGGGGTATAGGATCAGACCATCATACCGGTACGAAACAGTTGAGACCCTAATCAAAACAATGTACCAAACACATGCATGGGGATTCACATAAGAAACATGTATTAAGTATACAGAGACATGTTGGTCATGACAAATAAAGCATAACTTACATGTATATGGGATTCAGGATCTTAGTTACATGTTGAACAACAAAATAATAAGTAAAAGCAAATTAGAAACACAATGAATTGCCACAGTAGTAGAAACATGTTGGTTTGAGAACTGAAATCTGAATTAGAACATCCCAGGCGGCTAACTTAGGAGAATAGCAAGCAGTACAGAAAAGAGAAAGAGCAGAGAGTTTTTAGTTGTGAGAGGGAGAGTTGAACAGATTAGTTCGTGTCCTCTAATGAGAGAAGAGCATGCATATATATATAGTTTTGAAAACAAGTAGCAAATAAGATAAGAATCAAAATTAACCAGTAATTTAAGGGACTGAGTATCAATCAGTACATAATCAGTGTAGGTGTCCCTTAATTGAAGGAATCAAGTTCAAACGGTATTATCAGACAGCAAATAAGGAAAGGTATCATATGTAGCTTAGAGGAATATCCAAAATAGTGTAAAATCAGCATAAGCATCCCTTAATNTAAATAAGGAAAGGTACCAAATGTAGCTTAGAGGAATATCCAAAATAGTGTAAAATCAGCATAAGTATCCCTTAATTGAAGGGGTTAAGTTCACACGGTTAGTAGGCAAATAGCAAATAAGGAAAGTTCCCATATGTGACATGCATATAACATATAAGGAAACAATTTCAATCCAGTACAAGTATACAATAGAGGCTAGATTCACCAGATTCTAATTAAGGGAATAGGAATCAATTAACAACAAATTAATCATGTAACAAGGTGACAAATAAACTAAGGTCGGAAATTAGTAAAAATATCCCATAAGAAATCAGTAAGGTTTTCAAATCACAAGGAATCAGGGATTCAAATAAATCAGGAACCCTAATCAAAATAAAATTACAGAGAATCAGGGATTCGAACAGGAATAACATCAATTAAAGGAAATTAACATGAATTGAATAAATAACAAGCAAGAAGTCAGAAACCCTAGTAGTGAAAACATATGAAACTAGGGATTCACATGAATTTATAGGGTAAATAGTGAGATAAACGGGAAAGCAGGAGAAATCAAAGACATAGATGAATATCATAGGGTAAAAATGTCAGTGAATCACAAAGCTCATGAAACGCAAACACATATTCAAAGACAAATCAGGAACTNTAATTATAGCCAAATAATGCCAGATTGGCTAATTTGTGATATAATTAAATCCTAATAGGATTAAAAATGATATATTGGGATAAGAAATATTTTGAAATTATTCATAATGCAATTTATGAATAATTATCGGATATAAAATACTGAATTTTTTTATAAAATAAGTTGATTAAAATATGGAAAATTATGGAAAAATACCAATTATTATAAAAAGTGATTTTGAAGGTATATGTGCNCACAGTAGAGACCTTAGGATAATACTAAAAAATCATGGGAAATCATTTAAAAACGGGGTCATGAAACCCTAATTGAAAACGAAGAGTTGTTTTAGAGAGAAATCGGAAAATCTTTGAGAAAACAATGAAATAACTTAAAATATACGCAGATCTATCATAGATCTAAAAGAATCAGAGGGTTTTAAGAATTAGGGTTTCAGAAAGAACCCAGAAGAGATAAGAAAACCTCAAAACATAACTGGTTTTAACCCAAATGTCATAGATCTTACTCGAACGACCGAAAAGGACGTAGGGGGGGGGGGGGTTGANGGAAAGGGTGATTTTGGGCCGTTTATTAAAATTAATCAACGGCCAGGATTCAATCAGGCGCTGGTTCGGGTAGGCTTAGAGATTGGGATTGGATAGTTTTGGGCCAATTAAATGGGTTAGGACCAGATTTGATTTAGGCTAGATTTTAAATAAAAATTGGCTATTTGTTAAATACCCATAAAAATAGATAAATAATTAATAAAAATAGCTAATAATTAGATAAAATAAAATTAAGGCTAAATAGGTAAAATTAAGGTAATTAACTAGTATTAAGATATAAAATGACTGATTATTGAATTAAAATAGCATAAAATATATAATTAGGCTATAATTGCAAAGTTATTGTAATTATAGCCAAATAATGCCAGATTGGCTAATTTGTGATATAATTAAATCCTAATAGGATTAAAAATGATATATTGGGATAAGAAATATTTTGAAATTATTCATAATGCAATTTATGAATAATTATCGGATATAAAATACTGAATTTTTTTATAAAATAAGTTGATTAAAATATGGAAAATTATGGAAAAATACCAATTATTATAAAAAGTGATTTTGAAGGTATATGTGCAAATTTGAAAATAATTTGAGGAAAAATTGGGTATCAACAGCTGCCCCTCTTTACCCGGGAAGGATGAAAGAGTTGTCGGGTAATGATATGATGGCCAATTTTGACCGAGCGAAGTGGTTTGAAGAGATTTAGGCTGCACCCTAGTCTCTGAGTTGCCTACATATCCCTGGTTTTACAGGTATCAGGCCGTATGTAGTTCAGGAGTCATCGGCGAAATATACCGATGAAGTTTTTTATAAGGACGGACGCAATGCATAGGGCCATATGAATAAGCGGCTTACGGGGTAGTTAGGAGAACTGGAGCGGGACCGCTCTTGCCAGGACGGTCGTTGCTCGCCGGATTACCTACAAATAAATTATACAAGCATGCATTGTGCGTAATTTAAACATGATGCAAGTTCCCGTCGGACTATGAATGTTGTCCTCGGACGGTTAGGGATGACGTCCTCAGACCATGATGTCCTGGGCCATGGATTGCTTGATGCAGGATTCGCGGGCCATGAAATGATGTTCTCGGGCCATGAGGATGGTGCCTCCGAACCATGACGCCTTTGAATAATGATATGCAAAATTGAAAGAGATCCTCAGGCCATGGCATGATGTTCTCGGGCCATAAAGATGGTGCCTCTGAACGATGACGCCTTTGGGTAAATTGGCGATATTTCAGCCCATGAAGATGAAATAGTATGATGTTGATAAGACAGAGCTTAGTCTTGCGAATTGAAAAGCAGAGCTTAGCCCGAAAGGAAAAAGAGAAATAAATATTGCTTGAGATATCATTTAGTTTCGACGAAAAAGTAAATTGGAGGCAGAGCTTAGCCTCGAAAGGCAGAAAGGTAGCCTTATGCAAAAATGCAGATGGAGGTATAACTTAACCTCGGAAGGCATAATGGTAGCCTTGTGCAAGTGTAATGCAGAGGGAGACAACATTTAGTCTCGAAAGGTATAATGTTAGCCTTATGCAAAGGGAAGGCAAAATAGTAGCCTTATGCAAAATGCAAAGGGAAGGTAGAATAGTAGCCTTATGCAAAGGGAAGGCAAAATAGTAGCCTTATGCAAAATGCAGATGGAGGTAGAGCTTAACCTCGGAAGGAAGAATGGTAGCCTTATGCAAAATGTAGATGGAGGTAGAGCATAACCTCGGAAGGCAGAATGGTATCCTTATGCAAAGGGAAGGCAGAATAGTAGCCTTATGCAATGCAGATGGAGACAATGCTTAGTCTCGGAAGTCAGAAAGGTAGTCTTATGCAAGATGGAAGGCAGAATGGTAGCCTTATGCAAGAATGCAGATGGAGACAATGCTTAGTCTCGGAAGTCAGAAAGGTAGTCTTATGCAAGATGGAAGGCAGAATGGTAGCCTTATGCAAGAATGCAGATGGAGACAATGCTTAGTCTCGGAAGGCAGAAAGGTAGCCTTTTGCAAAGGGAAGGCAGAATGATAGCCTTATGCAATGCATATGTAGACAGTGCTTAGTCTCAGAAGGCAGAAAGGTAGCCTTATGCAAGAAATAAAATGACAGTAGGAATTCTTAGCTGGTAATAAATTGCGGTATTATGACCATTGTGAGTATTGTGATAATGAAGCATCGTTTGCGTTGATAAATGTCGGCAAGTGCAACGGTTTTGGGAATTGCATTTTGAACAATGTTTTTCCCCTGGGCGGAAAATATGTTTATGGATTTTGCAACCTTAGTGCCTGCATCCAAAGAAAAATTGTGAGTTCTGTAAACGGGGGAGGTTAGTTCGTATTCCCGCCGACTTTTCTTGATTCGTTCGGATTGATATGATGATATTGTCTGTATCATTGGGGTAGCATTGCTAAACAAAGCTGTTTCAAGAAAAAACATGCATGATTTTGTGAAAGTATAACATAATGTATAATAATTTTTGGATGAACTGATGACCGTGACACGGTTTGAGACACTGCAACCTCTCCTGCTACGGAATTTTGAGGGTCCCCCTCAAAATTCTGCCCCAGTTTGATGGGTCGATGCCTATGACTGTTGCTCGTGCGGTGATTGGCTAAACTTCCTTCAGAATTTTGAGGGTCCTCCTCAAAACTCTGCCCCAGTTTCCAATTGCGGGGGAAAATGAGATTTTTATTGAATTGTGACCGAACCCATAGGGTTTCCTATGTATCCCCTCTTAAACGGGAATCAGGTCAGGCGTAGTTCAATTTACATCATTGATAAAAGCATAAAGGTTACACGTAGTAGCGTTTGAGTGCATCTGAATTGATCAATTTTGGCCAGACTTCCCTGTCCATTTTAGCAAGTATAAGTGCTCCTCCTGTTAGAATTCGGTGAACCATGTATGGACCCTGCCAGTTGGGAGAGAACTTCCCTTTGGCTTCATCTTGATGTGAGAAGATCTTCTTTAACACAAGCTGCCCCTGTGTGAATTGTCTCGACTTGACTTTCTTATTGAAGGCTCTGGTCATTCTATTCTGATAAAGTTGACCATGGCATACTGCATTCATTCTCTCTCCGTCTATGAGGGCTAAATGCTCATAACGGTTCCTTACCCACTCTGCAACGCTGAGCTCAGCTTTTTGTATGATCCTTAGGGAAGGAATTTCTACCTTAGCGGGAATAACAACCTCTGTACCATAAACCAGCATATAAGGAGTTGCCCCAGTCGATGTGCGGACTGTGGTGAGATACTACTTGTGTTGTTCTATCATCTTTCTTAATATCTTCTTGATGTTTTTTGTTGGCGGCCTCTACAGCTCCATTCATCTGACGTCGGTAGGCTGTGAAATTCTTGTGTTTGGTTCTGAAGGTTTCGCACATAGCTTTCATCAGGTCACTGTGTCCGTTAGAGGCGGCAGGCTCGATTGGTCCAATAACGTCCATGCCCCAGGCGGCGAACAACCATGGTGAGCTCGTCGCATTAAGCTCGTTTGGAGGTACCTTTATCATGTCTTCATGTATCTAACAACGATGGCATTTTCGGATGTACTGGATGCAGTTCGTTTCCATAGTCATCCAAAAGTAACCGGCCCGGAGTATCTTCTTAGCCAAAACAAAACCATTCATGTGCGGGCCACATGTCCCAACATGAATCTCCTCAAGTAGTTTGGAGGCCTCCTTTGCATCGACACATCTTAATAATACCAAATCGGGAGTCCTCCTATACAAGATTCCTCCGCTGTAAAAGAAGTTGTTGGACAGTCTCCGAAGTGTGCGTTTCTGAGTAGGATTTGCAAGCTCTAGGTACTCTCTTTTTGCCAAATATTCTTTGATATCATGAAACCAAGGCTTTCCGTCTACTTCTTCTTCAACATGGGCACAATAAGATGGTTGGTTAGGGATCTTCACTAGAATGGGATCAATGAAGTTCTTGTCTGGATGCTGAATCATAGATGACAGAGTAGCCAATGCATCGGCGAACGCATTCTAGATTCTGGGGACATGTCGAAATTCTATCTTCATGAACCTCTTTATTAACTCCTATACGTGGTGCAGATATGGAAGTATCTTGGAATTCTTGGTAGCCCACTCTCCTTGTACCTGATGCACCAGTAGGTCTGAATCATCAATCGCTAACAGCTCCTGAATATTCATGTTAATGGCCATTTTGAGCCCTAATATGCAGGCTTCATATTCGACCATGTTGTTGGTGCAAGGGAATCTGAGTTTGGCAGATACTGGATAATGCTGACCGATTTCCGATATTAGGATTTCCCCAATGCCGACTCCCTTGAAATTCGCCGCTACATCGAAGAACATTCTCCAACCGTCATAGGATTTTGCAATGTCTTCTCCTATGAATGATACCTCCTCATCGATAAAATACGTCTTCAGGTGTTCGTATTCTCGTCCACGGGGTTTTCACCAAGGTGGTCCACCAGTGCTTGTCCCTTGACCGCTTTCTGAGTTTCATAAATAATGTCGAACTCACTGAGCAGGATTTGCCACTTGGCTAGATTGCCAGTGGGCATGGGCTTTTGAAAGATGTACTCCAAGTGATCCATTCTCGATATAAGATATGTTGTGTAAGCACAGAAGTAATGCCTCAGCTTCTGAGCGACCCAAGTCAAAGCACAACAAGTGCGCTCCAATAGAGAATACCGAGCCTCGTACGGAGTGAATTGCTTGTTGAGATAATAGATGGCTATCTCCTTTATTCTTGTTTCGTCGTGCTGCCCCAAAACGCAGCCGAAGGCTCCATCTAATACTGCAAGGTAGAGTACCAAAGGTCTACCTGTATCAGGTGGTACTAGGACTGGTGGTGTTGACAAGTACTCCTTAATTCTATCGAAGGCCTTTTGGCAATCATTGGTCCACTTGGTTGCGGCGTCCTTCTTTAGCATCTTGAAGATCGGCTCACAGATAACTGTAGACTATGCTATGAACCGGCTGATGTAGTTAAGACGTCCCAAGAAGCTCATCACATCTTTCTTGTTCCTTGGCGGTGGTAGTTCTTGAATGGCTTTGACCTTTGATGGATCCAGCTCTATTCCTCGACGGCTCACAATAAACCCAACCAATTTCCTAGCAGGAACCCCAAAAGCACACTTCACGGGGTTTAATTTCAGATTGTATTTCCGCAATTTATTGAAGAACTTCCTCAGATCTTCTATGTGGTCAGTGGCTTTCTTGGACTTGATAATAACATCATCCACATATACCTCGATCTCCTTGTGTATCATATCGTGGAAGATAGTGGTCATAGCCCTCATGTAGGTGGCCCCAACATTCTTTAGGCCGAATGGCATAATCTTGTAACAGTATACTTCCCACGGCGTAATGAAAGTCATTTTCTCAGCATCTTCCTCATCCATCCAGATCTAATGATAACCAGCGAAGCAATCCACGAATGATTGTAGCTCATGCTTGGTGCAGTTGTCAATCAGGATGTGTATGTTTGGCAAAGGGAAGTCATCTTTCAGACTGGCCCGATTGAGATCCCGGTAGTCGACACAGAATCTGACCTTCCCATGTTTCTTCGGTACTGGCATGATGTTAGCTAACCATACCGGGTACTCAACTACCCTGAGAACCTTGGCGTTGATCTGCTTGGTAACTTCCTCTTTGATTTTCAAGCTCATATCAGGCTTGAATTTTCTGAGCTTTTGCTTGACTGATGGACACATTGAATTGGTTGGCAGTTTGTGAGCCACAATAGATGTACTCACACCAGTCATGTCATCGTACGACCAGGAGAATATGTCCTCATACTCTTTTAGAAATTTTGTGTATTCTTTCTTCTCTGATGGCGACAGGTGAATGCTGATTCGTGTTTCCTTGACGTTTTCCGAGTCTCCCAAGTTGACAACTTCGGTCTCGTCCAGGTTGGACTTAGTTCTGTTCTCAAAATTCTCAACTCCCTTGATAATCTCATCAGGTATGTCATCTTTCTCTGAATCAATGTCTGTTTGTTGCGTTGTCTTGTTGCATGTCACAGTCATTGGTTCATCAAGACAGGTAATAGTAATGCTGTATAGGTAAAGTAATGAGAGAAAAATGATAGTAATAAATATTGATTCATAAGAAAATTAAAATGCTTTTGATAAATTGAATAATTGTTTTGAACATTGAAGATCTTATTGCAGGAATTAAAAATGCGAAAGGAAAATCATTTAGCAAAGAAAAACAATGAATAACGATTGTTTTAGCCTTGCTACCCCGAGGCTCGTCGGTCTTTGGTTGTCCTGATGGTCCAATTCTTGAGGTATGCTCCTTTACTCAGAGCCTGTATGGAAGGGCCTTCCTCCCCCTCCTCATTGAGAATAACACAATAGTCCATGTCATCATCCTGTAGGAATAAGTTCCTCAATGCGGCGAGTGCTTCCTCTTCGTATGTCCCATAAATAATACCAGCTTACTGAAAGGTCTGCTCCAGATGTGGTATTGGCTGCTCCAAAGGGTAGTAAGGACCGCTCCATGGTGGCGACCAACTATTGAATTCTTCCCAGGTGTATTCATATCCCAAACCGAAGGTAGTACCATGTTTCTTGAGCTTTATGGGTTTAGATATTCCTTGGAGGTTCTTGCCGAGCCCTTTACCAGGATCGTACCCACTCCAGCTTAGCTCGCTTTCGATTTTGCTATCCCACCATTTTTCTTTGTCGATAGCATTGACCCGTTCAATGTGGTGGTAAGTTTCTCCCCCTAGCTTTCTTCTTCCCTCGATTTCCGGAATGGTTTGGCGACTGTAAATAGGGTTGCTACCATCGCCATGAATAATCACCTCCTGGTGGTTCCACTCAAACTTCACTTCCTGGTGTAGCGTTGATGTTGCGGCCCCAGCAGCATGGATCCATGGTCGTCCTAATAGCAAGTTGTAGGACGCTGGTATATCTATTACTTGGAAATCGACCTCGAACCAGGTTGGTCCCATCTACAGGCATAGACTAATCTCACCAATGGTGGACCTTTGAGAACCATCGAAAGCTTTCACATTGATTTCTCCATCCTTTATCTCATGCAGCCCTTTACCCAATTTCCTGAGTGTTATTAACGGACAGATGTTAAGACTGGATCCTCCATCGATCAGGATTCTGGTGATGAAATAATCTTCGCATTGCACGGTGATGTGCAGTGCTTTGTTGTGACCCAGCCCTTCAGGCGACAACTCGTCTTCATGAAAGGTGATCTTATGGCTTTCCAGCACTTGGCCTACCATATTGGCCATTTCCCCGCTAGTGATGTTGTTCGGCACATAGGCTTCGTTCAACACCTACAATAAAGCGCTTCTATGCGTCTCAAAATTCTGCAGCAAAGAGAGAATGGATATATGTGCTGGCGTCTTGTTCAACTGGTCGATGACAGAATACTCCTTGGCATGTACTTTCCTCCAAAGGTCGTCGGGACCTGTCTCGATAATGGGTGGCCGATTGGAAGCCTTCTTGCTTAACTCATCCAGATGTTCAGGTGTGTAGATTCTACCAGTTCTCGTCATACCCTGTGCTGCGACAGCTTCTTCAGTCTTGACTTTACCTTTCCTTCTCGCCTCGGCTGTATAGTCCCAGGGTACAACATTTGTATAGAAAGGTGGCGTGGTTGACATCACCACTGTGATCGGCGTGGCTATCCTTACTTCGAACAGAACATGTTCCTTGGATGGCAAGACTGCAACCTCAAATGGTGTGGGTGCATTTGCTGGAGACACGAATTCGACCTCAATTGGTGCCAGTGCCTTTGCGGGTGGCGCTGCTTCAAACTCAAGAGGTATAGACATATTTACCTCAGCATCCTCAGATGGTTGAATCTGGACTATGATCGGATTGAGAGTAATTGCTGGTTTCTTTGGGTCATCGCCTTCTACGATCAACCCGATCGATCCCTGGGGATCCCAGTCATCTTCTATTTCAATCATGTGGACACCTCCACCTTTATTTTCTGGTAGGGGATTGTTGCTAACATTTGGAGCGGGTTCCTTTGCCACAAGGATCTTGTTATCAATCAGGGATTGTATTTTGTCTTTCAAAGAGCGGAATTCATCGATGGTGTGCCCTTTCATGCCAGACTGGTATGCACGGGACTTATTTGGGTTAACCCACTGAGAGGGGTTCTCAGGGGTTTCAGTAGTGATGGGTGTGACATAACCAGCAACTTTGAGCTTCTCATACAGCTAGTCGATGGGTTCAGCGATGGCGGTATACTGTTTTGGAGGTCTGCGATCAAAATTAGGTCGAGGTCTAGGGAATTTTTGGCGTGCAGGGGGTGATTGATAATGGGATGGTTAAGGGTTGTAAGTGTGGTATACAGGAGCGGGTTGGGAGTATCTGGGTGAAACAGGTTGATATGTGGGTGGTGGAGATGATTGATAAGTTGGTGGTGGAGCTTGGTATGAAGGTGAGTGTGCTTGGTAATTTGGGGTTAGGTTATATGTGAGTGGAGGTGTTGGGTAAGTTTGGTATTTTAGGGGAGATTTGGTTCTCTGTGCAACCATCACGAATCCCACGTCCCTTTTCTTGGACACACCACCAGACGGTAAAGCCTTATTCGTAGCTTGTAAGGCTTCAAAATTTGTGACCATACCACTTTTAATACCTTCTTCAATCCTTTCACCCAATTTGATAATGTCGGATAACTTGTGGTTCTCAATCATCATCAACCGTTCATAGTATTGCGGGTCCTGAGCCCAAACAAAGAACTTGTTCATTTGTTCCTCCTCTAAGGCGGGTCTGACCTTTGCAGCTTCGGACCTCCAACGAGTAGCATACTCGCGGATGTAGGACATGTCTGGTGCGTTCTTTGTATTAATTCTGAACCTCTCCATGAAGTCAGAGGCCATGCTCACCCAGTTCGACCACTTCTTGGGATCTTGGCTAATGTACCAAGATAATGCATCTCCTTTCAAACTCCTCATGAACAGATTCATGCGGATCCTTTCATTCTTCCCCACTCCAACCAGCTTGTCACAATAGGTTCTCAGATGGACCCTTGGATCACCTGTACCATCAAACATTTCGAACTTCGGAGGTTTGTACCCCTCAGGTAGTTCAACATCAGACTGTATGCATAGGTCCTCATAGTTCAGCCCTTCGACTCCCTTGATTCCCTCAACGCCTTGAACCCGGTGGGTCAGCTTCTTAAGTTCCTCGGCCAAGTTCTTGATAAGCATATCCTTTTCATTAGACTCAGATGTGTATGGGATAGGTGGAGTGGAGTGTGGCACGATCTCCACGTAAATAAGATTATTATGGTGGCCTGGTGCATGGGTGTGGAAATGGTCAGTTGTGGAGTTCTGAGGTTCTGGGATAAGTAGTGGAGTGTTATTTGGGGTATGGCAGGTATTGCATTGCGTTGGGAGAGTTTGGTTCTTTGGTGAAGTGGCGTGATGGTGAGGTGCGGGATGATTCTGCTGTCTTGGGATATTTTGTGGAGGTGTAGGGTTTTTAATGTTGGGGAGGTTGACGTCTGGGATGTTGAGGGAGAATGACAGGTTTGCCATATTTCGAACCTGATCAAGCTCTTCTTGGAATTTCAATAACTTCTGTTCAAGCTGTGACATATTCTCGTTTGGAACCCGAATACCCTGGCCATCAGTGGCCTCTACCCGTTCAGTCGTGTTCTCCTTCCTGATGTTTCTTGAATCTTCCATTTTATTCTTGCCTTTGTTCTTGCCTTTAGGAGGACTAGGAGGAGGAGTGGGTGGGTGGGCCATGGATCTTTTGAGATAAGACGATGATGCCAGAGTGCACGAACTAACCTTAGGGGAGGGGAATAATAAAAGAAAAGAAACAAAAGAAAACAAAAAGGTAGCCAAGTCAGTGAGGATTATGAAAAGTATTGCAATATTTAAACAAATAGTGCGAGAATGTAAAGCGTGTCCTAATTTAACTCTTTGTGCCTGAGGTAGGCCTTGAAACAAATTGATTTGGAGAACTTAAAATGCTAAATGCCTCATTTTATTGATAATAAATAGACCAATCCCAAAACGACACTAAATAAACAAGAAATAAAGGTCACTAATGGCCACTGGCCTTATTACATTGATAAAGAAAAAGAAAGACATTCCTATCTATTTGGTCCCAGAAGGACCTTCCCCAGACTCGGCATTCTTGCTTCCTTCGAACAGCTTCCCCAACTCGCGAAGTCCCAGCAATAGGTATGCTCTGGCTAGATGTCCACCTTCGATCCCTTCAGCCTTTTGACAGTCTTCAACCCTTTTGAGAACATTTTCCTCTAGCTCTACTATGCCTCGCTCTAAATACCCTAGCCTTTTGTTGGTACTGATGTCCATGTCTTTCCATTCCTCAATCAGCTTCTTGTTGGACTCATGTATTTCTCGGATATCGCTCTCGTATTGACGGATCCTTTTACGCAGCTGGTTGTATTTGACCTGCGCCTCGGCCTTTTCATCTATAATCCTGTGGCCCCGGGCGAACCCCGGCTTGCCCAAACCATCCCAATTGTCTTTCAACCAACCAGAATAGAAAGGGGTACAACCGACATGATATCTGTCTAGCTCAATGGTGTCTTTTTCCATTACGATCTTGCAGCGCCACATTTGTTAGGCTTGGCACTTGTGAGGACTATCATCATTTTGGAAGTCGTCTCGAAGATGGATCATCTTGTCGACCCTTGGTATGACTTTCGTCCTACCTGCTTGTCTCATAACTCAGAGAGGGACGTAAGGGTATGTTCCTCTCAGGCCAATCAGTATAAGGAATGGTGCATCTCTAGACCAGGCAATGAACTCCTCTGTCGGAAACCACTCGAACATCCATTGAACTTGTTCTTCAGTTAGATTATCAAAGAGCTCAACTCATTCCTTGGCATTCTCGGGCTGAGCGAACATGTCGGGAATGTAAGTCATTCGCTTTGGATGGTGGAAAGCGATATGGTCATTCCGCGCCCTTCGCTGGAACTCTTATCGATACTGGCCCTTTTGTAGATGTTCTAAGAGCCAAAGCTGAAGAAATAAGTTGCAACTCTCGAAGTGTTTTGCTCCTCTTTGACATTTCTCCAAGGCTCGGTATATGTCTGAAATAATCATGGGCACAATTAGTTATCATGGCCAACCTAGTATGGATTCTTTCTTTCTTCATTGGAAACACGATTAGACCCAGGAAGCAAAACATGAAGACGAATAACCTGCGGTGGATGTGTCCCAAGGATGTGATGGAAAACTCATCATGGTAGGTACGGTATGATTTGCTGTGACCGTACCTTTCATACAGGTATTCAAAAGGGATGTATGACTCTTTTAGGCATACCAATTCTGCATTCTTCTTCAGGCCCATCATTTTAAGAAAACCCTTGCCCGTGCGGTTCTCAGGCATCAGAAAACCCGGGGTTTCCCAAACTAGGCCGGCCAGTCCTCCTATCTCCTCTAGCAAAGGTGTCATTTCGATGTCCCCAAAAAGGAACATGACCCTTTCACAATCCGAAAATAAGGTAGCAGCCTCTATTATCATGTTGTTAGGCTGGATCTCCAAGAGGGATGGTAGATTACCCAGATATTTTCTAACGAGGGTTTTGTCACTAGAATGTAAATCCTCCCACCAATTTAGCAATTTTGGACGGATGTTGGTGAACATGCCGAATCTGGGGACTTCGTGCCTCATATTTCTGCAAGGAAAACAAGGTTAGGCCCTTACCCCCACCAGACTCGACTATTTAACATCAACAATTAGCATGAAACATTTAATTCTCCAAATAAATGCACAGAACGTGATGATGTCCGTTTGGGTTTATGAAAACCCAGTGGAGTTTTGGACAAGGCTATCTTAAAGGCTATTGTGCGGACAAGACATTATCCTGGCTATGTTTGACCATGATGCATGCAGCAGTATAACAGAGTAAGGTTTCTATGGGGTCTTAGACTGGTACCCTTGAGCGGACAACTCAAGAGGGAAAGGCACAGAACCGTCGACTGCACCGCTGATCGACTAGTTTTACCGCAAATAAGCCTTTCCGAATTTAGGTGGTAATGATTGTTGATACCCAATTTTTCCTCAAAATTATTTTCAAGTTACATATTACTTTTAAAATCATTTTTAATGTGAGTGGTATTTTTCCACAATTTTTCATATTTTTATCAACTCAGTTTTCTATTTATGTAGTATTTCTATATTTAGTAATTATTCATAAATTATATTATAAATAATTTCAAAATGTTTTCCAGCTAAATATGTCATTTTTAATCATATTTAATTTTATTAGGTTTTAATTATTTCACAAATTAACCAATTAGGCACTGTTTCACTGTAATTATACGAATTTCGCAACTATGGCCTAATTGCGCATTGATGTTATTTTAATTTGATAATCATGCATTTCATATTTTTATATTAGCTAATTACCTTAATTTTCATCTTTGTGGCATTAATTTCATTTTTACATAATTATGGCTATTTTAGTAACTATTTATTTGATTTTATGGGTATTTAACTAGTAGCCCCATTTTATTTAAATTCTAGCCTGATTTTAAACCCAACCCATCAGATTAAATACCCAGCCCAAACCAATTCCATACCCGACCCAACCCCAAACCAATCTGAGCCGTTGATAAAATTAGATCAACGACCCAGATTTCTATTTCCTTAATTAATTCAAACTAACCCCCCCAACCCCTCTCATTCTCACCGACTCACATCTCTCTACTCTCATCTCTCTCTCTCTAGTCTCTCTAGAGACTTTTGTCTCTTCAGTTTCGATGTCTCCCTTCATCTTCTCCGGCCACCCCTCGCCGGAGACCTTGAAACCTTCATCACCCATGTTTCTCATGGCTCTCTTATGCCGGTGTTAACATCCCTAAGGCCCTCAAAGGGAGAGGACCTGCCTACTCACACCCATGGTGTTCCTGTCTACTTCAAGCCTCCAAAGCTTGATTCTAAGTAGGGGTTATGACCCCTGAGGCTCGAGCCAGTGCTGTTCGAGGTTTTTCTCATCTTCTCTGAGGTTTTCAGTAAAACCCTAATGTTTAAAACTTCCAATTCTTTTAGATCTACCCTAGATCTGTGCTTATTACAAGTTATTATGAGGTTCTTTTTAAAGGTTTTTTATTTTTTCCCTAAACGGTTCTTCACTTCCAACTAGGGTTTTCTAAAAACGTTTTCTTCAAAAACGATTTCCTCGAAATTTAAGTGTTGTCCTGTGATTTTTTTTTCATATGCTTAAACGTTTTTTTGTTAAATATCACTTTTAATCGCGATTTATCAAGTTAAAACTTTAGTTTTAACACTGTATTATAATCCTAAGCATGTCTCTATTGATTTGTTCTTTCGATTCGTATGTGTGTCTGTTTCCCATGAGTAGTCACTGATTCTTTTTGTGATTTTACTCTACCATACTTGTTAGGGTTTTTGACTATTCATTTGTTTTGCCTATATCATGACTACCCTTGTGAATCTGATTTTTTTCGCCTATTACCTGTTTACTGCACTCATGCTCATAATGTCATGTGCTGGCCTAAATCCCTGATTCTATGTGATTCCTACTTTGTTGTGCTATTGAACCTTTGATTGTTTATCCCTCTTAAATCAGCACTATTCTTTTTAACATGCTTGAATCCATGAATGATTTTGAGTAGTACTATACTGATTTTTACACGATGTTCTCTACTGATTCTGCATGTTTCCTTAAATACATGAGGCTTTCCCTTAATTAGTACTAATTTCGAATCCCTCATCCCTGTGATTGATACCCTTTACTGATTTCCGACCTTGAAATTATTTTCCTGTCTTATTGTGTGGTTGACTGCAATATTTACTGATCCTTAACATTGTTTCCTTAATTAAAACTTTCTGAACCTAGCCTTAATTACATGTTCTATACTTATTTCATTATTTATACACTGATCTCTTTCCTTATTTTTTACCTGCCTATTACCGTTCTAAGTTAACTCCCTTAATTAAGGGAGTACTTGTACTGATTGTTGCACTAATTGATTCTGAGTTACATTATTACTGGACAATTGGACTCCTACCTTATTTACCTAGCCTTCAAACTGTTATATATAGGCTCTCTTTAGGACAGACTCTACAGACGGACACTTGTGGTTCAAAGCTATCTCTTACACCTAAACTCTATGATCTATTTCTCTCGTGCTACTTGCTATTGTCTAATTGTTAGCCGGCTACAAGCCAAGGCTAACTATTGTGATATCTCTCTTGCTCATTCTGTGTTTACTATCTCTTATACTGGTATGTCCTGATTTCAATTCAAGCCTAAAAAACAACATGATTTTGTTATTACTTCAATTCATCATGTTCTTAGTTTGTTTTTACTTATGGTTCTGTTATTCAACTTGCACCTAATCTGTTTGTTTCATGGCTTATCATCATGTCCTTAAGTGTGCTCCCTTCCTTAGAATCAACATGTTTATATCCCCTTTACTTCTACTTCAATCATGTTTCTCTGATTATTAGTCTAAAACTTCTATGTGTAGTATAACCTATACTTTATAACTGCTTTGTGTTGTGTAGTTCTGAAATACCTACTGATCTTTGAAACCCCCCCCCCCCCCANTTATTTATACACTGATCTCTTTCCTTATTTGTTACATGTCTATTACTATTTGAAGTTAACTCCCATAATTAAGGGAGTACTTGTACTTATTGTTGCACTAATTGAATATGAGTTCCATTATTACTGGTCATTTGGACTCCTACCCTATTTACCAAGCCTTCAAACTATTATATATAGGCTCTCTTTAGGACAGACGAACACTTGTGGTTCAAATCTATCTCCTACACCTAAACTCTCTGCTCTATTTCTCTTGTGCTACTTGCTACTATCTAACTGTTAGCCAGCTACAAGCCAAGGCTAGCTATTGTGATATCTCTCTTGCTCATTATGTGTTTACTATCTCTTATATTGGTATGTCCTGATTTCAATTCAAGCCTCAAAAACAACATCAATTTTGTTATTACTTCAATTTATCCTGTTCTTAGTTTGTTTTAACTTATGGTTTTGTTGTTCAACTTGCACCTAATCTGTTTGTTTCATGGCTTATCAGCATGTCCTTGAGTGTGCTCCCTTCCTTAGAATCATCATGTTTATATCCCCTTTACTTCTACTTCAATCACGTTTCTTTGATTATTAGTCTAAACCTTCTATGTGTAGTACTTTATAACTGCTTTGTGGTGTGTAGTTATGAAATACCTACTAATCTTTGAACCCCCCTCCCCCCCAGAATCTTTTTGACTCTGAACCCATGTATGACTCTGCCTACTGAGTACTTACACTTACATGCTTTATATTTGTCCCCAATTCCCCATTACCCTGTTTGTGGTTGCTGAACTTATCCTAGTTCTTGTTCTATATGTGTTGTTTGTTCTGGTTGCCCTAATATTTTCAAACTATTCTTATTACATCAAATCTTCTACTACCTTTCAGAACTCATTTTTAACCAGTCTTTCCTGTTTAAATTGTTTCCTACTAAAATTTTATCAAAACCTTTTCAAACTCATCCATGGCACTTCACTTTACTCCTAGATTCTTAGGTTCCACCCCCTCAGTGTGAGCACTGATTTGGGAACTTCTTGAGTTCCCTCTGAACTTTGACTCACTGAGGCTGGTATGTCCAGACTGCGCATGTTTAACTCTTGGTTACTATGTCTGGGTGTGAGCATTTTCCGGGAGCCCCTGAGGTCCTTAGGGAACTTTGACACACCCGGACTATGAAAGGCTATGAAACACCAAAGGCATTGAGGTTTGGAAGATTTGGGCCTAAGTGAAGGCTCCCTATAGAAGTAACTTCTTATTTTCCCTTTGGTTATGTAATTCATGATTCCCGGCCTGTAATAATTTGTAAACCAATATTTGGGAATGGATAGTGAAAATGAGAGGGTAGTTATATAGGTTATCCATGTTAAAAGGTAGATACCATGCTTCTAGGTTTACATTTTTTACGTGTGCACTAGAAATTCATGCTTAGGACTGATTGTATGCAAGCATATCATGCATTAGATATCCTGTTCCTTAGGTCCATGCTTACTGTTTCAAGCATCTTATTATGGTATTATCGTTTATCACGTAGAAAATCATGCTCCAGGATTAAACGTTAATATAAACCTGCTATTCATGTAAACCAGTTCTAATATCGCCATAAATTGTGGTGCACCTGGAAATCCTTCTTAAGACAATAATGCGCTAATAAACAAGTCATTCTCATACTTGCTGCATAGCATGTTCAAATACTGTGCATTTAGAAATCCTGCCTAGGAATTCTGCATACCACTCATTCTGCCTCTCTATGTGTGCATACTAGATATCATGTCTTAGGATCTCATTCAACACCTAGTTGACTACTGACTGCAGGAAAAAGGCCTAATAAACAGTCCCCCCCCCCCCTATATTTTTCAAACAACTAGTAATGATTCTGTATTTTTGCCACACCTAAGTACAACATGTTTTAGGAAAACCAATTCAAACAATTTTATTTTCTTTAATAATCAGGGTGATTTCTGAGCATTGTCGTACACTTAGGCAAGCCTTAGGTGTTAAACTTATTAAAACTGGAAACATACTATTTATACCTGCTGCTTGACTATTAATGGGTTAAAATTAGACCAGTAACAAACTAACACGATTCCTTCTCCGAATTCAGTAATATAACTGCCTTACTATTGCATTCCAGTCTCGCCTAGATATCATGCTTTAGGATTATGAAATTTAATCCCTTACCTGTGTTTGAGTCGTGCTAATTATGTGCATAATCTGTGGAGGAATAATTGGGCCTCATATCTGCTCTTATTTGTTTCCCCTCTATCTGCAGTCCTAATTGTTATTGTTTGTCGCTTAGCATTTTTTTCCTTTAAACCCAGGAGTCAGCCTAGTACCTCTGTTTAGTATAGTAGTTCTAATCTCCTCCGGGACTAATAGGATGGGATGAGTAATAGCACGCAATAGATCTCGTGGCCAAACACGCGCTTTAATCACCTTCACGGGCGGGAAAGGGTAGAATATGGATATGATGACCGATGCGTTAATACCACGTGTAGCTCTGTCTATCGGGTATTGCATTGATGTGATCCATATTACTTTAAACCTAGGACGTTTTTTTTTTCTCTCAAATATTTATCTTTTGATTCCTTTCAACTTTTAATAAACTTCAATACTTGTTCGAAATCCCCTCTTACATGAGCCTTATTTGTTATTTGCTTATTGTCCGAATTCACGAAAACCATTTGGCCAGGAACCACAGTTGTGGATCCTGAGGGGTGCCTAATACCTTCCCCTTGGGATAACCTCAAGCCCTTACCCAATCACTGGTAATACAAACTAGTCTTATGAGTTAACTAATCTAGGTGCCCTAACGCACCACAAAACCATTAGGTGGCGACTCTTCTTTTTAACCCTTTTAACCTTCAAAAGGAGTTATCCAAAATGTCATAAACCCGACCTCTCCGCTTTAAGAGGGGGAAAAAGGGGGTGCGACAATGATATAGGAAGGGCGCAACCACTCATCAAGCGTTGCTATAGTATTTTGTTTGGCACGAGTGGAATATGATATTGAGCATGAATAATGCAATAATAAATAAGCATTAAAAGCATGTTTTCATGTATTTGCACGTTAAGAAAGCAGTAAATACAACAGTTATGATTTAAAGCAGTTACAAAGGGAAACAAAGAAACATGTCAGTTTTTATTTTTTTGGGAAAGACTAAATACTTGAAAGAGATAAACAATTAATGGCACATAAAGGGGAAAGGGAAAGGGTGAAAATAGTAACAAAGTAAAGGTAAAAATTCACAAAGCAGTTTGAAATGGTAAAAGCCTAAAAAAATCCCGAGTAGAATCGCGATGCTGTCGCGCCCCCTTCCCCCCCCCCCCCCCCCCCCCCCCCCCAAAGCACCCCTTTCGGCACGAGGGGACATTCTGTGCCATGTGTTATTTATGCACGAGGGGACATTCTGTGCCGTAATGAGGATATTTATGCACGAGGGGACATTCTGTGCCATGATTGTGATGCTTTATGCACGAGGGGACATTCCGTGCCGTGTTGTGATACTTTAGCACGAGGGGACATGCCGTGCCGTTTCTTTTCACTTGTTTATTTCATATTGTTAATTCTCGTTATTATTTTGATATTTAAACAGTTGCCTCGTTCCGTCATTTTAGTATTTGCTATCCCTTTTTCCCCAGCATGTTTCCCTGTTTTAGTACTTAATTCCTCATCTCCTGTCATTAGTTCTTTTATATATTATTAAACTGCACAGGTGATATAATTTTTCATGTCCTAGCCTCCTCATTACTTCGCCGAGGTTAGGCTCAATACTTACTCAGTACATGGGATCGGTTGTACTGATGTTATACCTGCACTTCTTTATGTTGTGCAGATCCCGATACCGGACCCAGTGGACACTGATCGAGGAGGCTTCCTTCAGTCCACCAGGCGACACTGAGGTAGTCCTGCAGGCGTCCGCAGGCCTTGGCGTCACCTCCTATCTCACTTCTTTCCTATCTTTATGTATTTCCGAGATAGTAGTACTTTGTTTATTCAGACCTTTATTTGTAGCAATCATAGACAGTCCGTGAAATTGTGACACCGAATTCTAGAAGTTGTTATTATGGATTTTCGATAATTATGTACTTAAGTTGATAGATTTCATTTTCCTTTGCACTTTTATTTCTATTTGTTATTGTATATCACTTTTTAAATGCTAAATAATACAGAAAAAAATTAGAATAACCAGTAACGTTGGCTTGTCTAACGGGTTCAACGTTAGACTCCATCACGGTCCCGACGATAGGATTTCGGGTCGTGACAAGTTGGTATCAAAGCACTAGGTTGCCTAGGTCTGACAATTCACGGACAAACTTGGTAGAGTCTGAGGGATCGGTATAGAGATGTCTTTACTTATCCTCTAGAGGCTGCAAAGTTAGGAATAACTTCACATCTATTCTTCTCTGTCGTGCGATTTGACTTCTAAATGCTGATTGAGTTTCTATTCTATTCTCTCGCAGATGGCGAGAACGTGTGCTTCCTCATCTACCGATCAACAACATGATCCTCCAGTTGCAGCTCCTACGAGGGGCCGAGAACGAGGTCGAGGCAGGGGCAGGGCTCAGCCTAGAGCAGCAGCCTCAGTAAAGGACCCACAGGTGTCGCACCCCCCCTTTTCCCCCAAAGCACTTCTTTCGAGGCCCGGTTGATATGGGTTTATTACATTGGGTTGAGACAACTCGTTCCTTTTGGAAAAAGGGTTTGCATTTTTTTGAAGAGTCGCCACCTAACGATTTTAAGGTGCGTTAGGGCACCTAGGGGTTTATTTATAACTGCGTTTGATAACCAGAGAAAGGGTAAGGGCTTGAAATTATCCTAAAGGGAAGGAGTTAGGCACCCCTCAGGATCTACAAGTCTGGTTCCCGGCCAAACAACTTTTTGTGAATTTGTACAATTTAGCAGATAAACAAGTATGGATCAAATAATAGGGGATTTAAGTCTAAGTACATAGATATTTGAAAACATTTAATGGAAAGCTAGATTTTAAAAGGAATTACGATCTAAGCATGTTTATGAAAGTAAAGGGATATCCTAGGTATGTTTATAATATGGATCACATCAATGCAATACCCGGTATGACACTCCTCAAAGAGGGGCTACCCGTGGTATTAACGCATCGGTCATCATATCCACATCTACCCTTTCCCACCCCGTGAAAGTAACCAAAGCGAGTGCTGGTCTCGACCTCTAATGCATGTTGTTACCCGTCCGTTCCTATTAGTCCCGGAGGAATTTAGGACTTCTATCCTATAAAGGGGGTTCTAGGCAGACCCTTAAGTTTAAAGGTAAAATACTAGTGCGACATATAGAGAAACAAATAGGACTGCAGATAAGGGGTAACACATAAACATGAAAGGGCTCAAAAACCCCCACAAACAGTACACATAAACAACATGTCTCATACACATTTAAGGTCTTAATTAAGATCCTAAGCATGGCGTCTAAGTGATAACATCAGAGTTCAGATTTATTACAAAACTCAGAGAGGAAGTCCTAATCAGGCTTGCCTACTGATTTTTAAACACGCCGATAGTAATTCCAAGAAGACAGTTCCAGTTTTATTTCAAGATTGATGCCTAAGGCTTGCCTAAGCGTGGCCTAATACTCAATTATTACCAAAATTACTAAGAAAAATAGTATAGGAGTTGTTTCACCTAGATCATGATGTTCTAGGTTTTCAAGAGACACAGATCGTTTGCCAGTTTATTTAAACTTGGGAGGGAGACTATTTTATACCCTTTCCGTGCATCAACAGTTTTCAATTAGGTGCGACTAAGCGAGTATGCAATGATTTTAAATGCGGATTCCTAAAGCTGGATTTCTAAATGCTTGACATGGTTCATAATATGCAGGATTCCTAAGACATGTTTTCTATATGCGTAAAAGGATTATTAAGTTGTTAAACAGGATCTATATAGCGACAGTGTGCATTAGTTTTCCTAGGAACATGATTTTAGATGGTCAATGTATATACATGTCAATTGAGATGCTGAAACAGTGATCTTAAGAACATGATATCTAATGCAAGTAGCAGAATTTATGGTTCCATATATAAGTAACAATTTTTATTGATGCTATTCATTTACCTAAGAGCAGGATTTTGAGTGATCACTATAAGCACAGATGAACAGTAGACAGGGATCCTCGGAACATCATATCTAGTATGACATGGATGCACATATAATATAAAAAGTCCTAAGGCATGATTTCTACCCGTTGATAATTAGATAATATATAGCTACCCTCCTGTTTCACTAGCCATCCCCAATATTTGTTTACAATAAATTATTACAGACCATTGATCATGAATTACATAAGTGAAATAAGAAAAACAAGAAGTTATTCTATAGAGAGCCTACAAATAGGCCCAAATCCTCCAGAACCTCATTGCCATGTAGTGTTTCACAACCTTTTCCACAGTCCGGGTGTTTCAGAGTTCCCTAAGAACCTCAAAGGATCCCGGGCAGTGCTCACACCCAGATTTCATAGCCAAGATAGAGTAAGTGCAGTGTGGAATGGCCATCCTTAGTGTGTCAAAGTTCAGAGGGAGAGTGCTTGATATAGTTTGAAAACTTTGAGTAGAAAAACAGTTTTGGAACAGGGACTTAATCAAAATAGCTTTCTCATAATAAAAGTTTAACCACTGAAACAGACAGAAAAGGCAGAAACGCCCAACAAGTACACAAAGAACTCATAATAGTCAATCAATCACAACCAGGGGTAAGGAGAATTGAGGGACACATAGGTACAAAGTACTAAACATGTAACAGGTAGGAATATGCATAAACAATCAGAGATCCTAAGGGGTTCAGGGAATTGGGGAATACAATGGGGTATAGGATCACACCATCATACCAGTACCAAACAGTTGAGACCCTAATCAAAACAATGTACCAAACACAGGCATGGGGATTCACATAAGAAACATGTATTAAGTATACAGAGACATGTTGGTTGGTCATGACAAATAAAGCATAACTTAACATGTATATGGGACTTAGGATCTTAGTTACATGTTGAACAACAAAACAAAGAGTTGTTTTAGAGAGAAATCAGAAAATCTTTGAGAAAACAATGAAATAATTTAAAATATAAGCAGATCTATCATAGATCTAAAAGAATCGGAGGGTTTTAAGAGTTAGGGTTTCAGAAAGAACCCAGAAAAGATAAGAAAACCTCAAAACATTACTGGTTTTAACCCAAAAGTCATAGATCTTACTCGAACGGTCGAAGGTGGCCGTAAAATGGGCATGAAAGGCAGTAGAGGGAGTTGAAACGCTCCAGGCTCACCTGAGGACCTCAGGGTACTGTCAAACCGTCGTGGGGTGAAGCAGGGGCTAGGAGAGGATGAGAGGACATGACTTCCGGCGAGGGAGGTGGCCGGAGAGGATGGACAGAGTCCATCGGAGATGGTGGGATATGGAAGGTTCTAGAGAGAACCTAGAGAGAACCAGAGAGGTTGTGAGAAAAGTGAGACGGGGGCAAATGAGAATGGGGGGGGGGGGTTGTCATTNATAGATTGGGCTTGGGTAGTTTTGGGCCAATTAAGTGGGTTAGGACCAGATCTGATTTAGGCTAGATTTTAAATAAAAATTGGCTATTTTTAAATACCCTTTAAAAATAGATAAATAATTAATAAAAATAGCTAATAATTAGATAAAATAAAATTAAGGCTAAATAGGTAAAATTAAGGTAATTAACTAGTATTAAAATATAAAATAACTAATTATTGAATTAAAATAGCATAAAATGTGTAATTAGGCTATAATTGTAAAGCTGTAGTAATTATAGGCAAATAATGCTAAATTGGCTAATTTGTGAAATAATTAAATCCTAATAGGATTAAAAATGATATATTGAGCTAAGAAATATTTTGAATTTATTTGTAATGCAATTTATGAATAATTATCGGATATAAAGTACTGAATAAATTAGAAAATAAGTTGATAAAAATATGAAAAATAATGGAAAAATACCAATTATTATAAAAAGTGATTTTGAAGGTATATGTGCAAATTTGAATATAATTTGAGGAAAAATTGGGTATCAACAACAAGTAGAATTTGCTGGTGAGGTTCCTGCTCACACAGTTCCAGTTGGACCAGCTTAGGTCCTAGAGGGGTTCATTGCTACCCCTGTACTTCAGGACGCTCTGGTCCGCTTAGTGGGCCTTATGGAGAGCGTGGCTCAGGTCGGTCTACTTCCTACAGCACCAACCATCTCTTAGGCTAGGGGAGGGGCCCAGACTCCTGCCACCCGCACACCAGAGTAGTTAGCAACTCAGTTCTAGACTCCAGCACCTCAGACAGCTGGAGTAGCTCGATCGGGTATTGTGGCATAGGCAGTTGAGGGAGCAGTTATGTCAGCTGATGCTTTGTGGAGATTGGATCAGTTCACCAAGTTATTTCCTACTACTTTCACTGGTGCACCATCAGAGGACCCCTAGGATTTCTTAGACAGTTGCTACGAGGTTCTTCGGAACATGGGAATTGTGGAGACCAATGGGGTCGATTTTGCTACATTCCATCTTTCTGGTATCGCCAAGACTTGGTGGATGGATTTTTGCTTGACCAGGCCAGTTGGATCTTCGCCGTTGTCTTGGGCTCAGTTCTCCGAGTTGTTCTTGGAGACGTTTCTACCAGTTACCCAGAGAGAGAATCTTCGGAGGCAGTTTAAGCGTCTCCAGCAGGGCTCTATGATAGTTACACAGTATGAGACCAGGTTTATCACTTTGGCCCAACATACTATCATGATACTCCCCACTGATCGAGAGAGGGTGAGGAGGTTTATTGAGGGGCTAGCTCAGCCTATTATACTTTAGATGGCCAGAGAGACAGGTACTGATATTTCATTTTAGGAGGTGGCCAATGTGGCTAGGCGGATTGATATAGTCTTATCACAGGGCATCAGTCAGGGGTCTGACAAGAGACCTCATCATTTCGGTCGATTCAGTGGTGCCTCATCTGGAGGTAGAGATTCTTTTGGCAGAGGTTGTGATGACCCAAAAGGTCATCTTATGTAATTTAAGTTATATCTGTGTTCAAGGCTCCGAGAGCCTCCGTTAGTCTCACCTCGTTATGCGTGCGCAGCCCGAGCGTGTAGCCGGGAAGCTATTATGTGAAAATTTGATGAAAATGAGTTTTGATAATTAATAAATGAATATAGTTGACTTTGGTCAACATTTATGGTAAACGGACCCGGACCCGTGATTCGAAGGTCCCGGAGGGTCCGTAGGAAAATATGGGACTTGGGCATATGCCCGGAATCGAATTTCGAGGTCCCAAGCCCGAGAAATGAATTTTTAAAGAAAATTGTTTTCTGAAAATAATAAAGGACTTTGAAAATGAATAATTATGTGAAAACCGTGTTGCCGGGCCCGTATTATGGTTCCGGAGCCCGGAACAGGTTTATTATATGTCATGTGACTTATCTGTGAAATTTGGTGTAAAACGGACTTGAAATGACGTGATTCGGATTAAAAATGGGAAATTTAGAAGTTTATGAAGTTTAAGAAATTTCTAAGAGTTTTGAGGTTTAATTCCGTGTTTTTGATGATATTTTGATGATTTAAAAGCTTGAACAAGTTCGTAGGATGTATTGGGAGACGTGTGTGTTTTTGATTTTAAACCCGAGGGCTCGGGTGAGTTTCGGGTGGCTAACGGGATGGTTTCAAGTTAGAAAATCTGGTGTAATTGCATTTTGCAGGTGTCTGGTGTTTCCTTCACTGCGATCGCAGCTATTGATTCGTGATCGCATAGGTTTAATTGGGGGAAAACAATTTGTTTTTCTCTGCGATCGCACGTTTACCTCCGCGATCGCAGACTTATACCCAGATGCTCTCCGCGATCGCATCCCTCTTTCCGCGATCGCATGGATTCAGGTGGGGGCTGGGTAGTATCTCTCTGCGATCGCATTGCTTCGTCTACGATCACAGACGCCTGGTCCGTTCCCTTCCGCGATCGCATTTCCCCTTCTGCGATCGCATAGTAGCACAACTTCAAGCTCTGCGATCGCA
>ML283243.1:62039-117948 GCA_005239495.1 Nicotiana undulata
CGAGGTAAGTGTCTTGCCTAACTTCGGTGAGGGACTAGGTGTTATTTTCTATGTGCTATGTGAATATCATGTTCATTGCATAGGTGAGGTGACGAGTACCTATGCAATGTGTGTCAAGCATGCCCGTGAGTCTATTTTGATAGAAATTGCAGTATTTCTTCCATGTTTAGTATATTATGAGATTGTCTTTACTTGGTAATTTATTCTTGATTGAAAGTATTGGCTATTGAGTTTGAGAAGTGTTGATACGAATGGTAATACAAGTGTAGAGTACGTGATTGAGGTAATTGGTTATAGCTGAGACCCTTGCCGGGCATTTCTTGAGTTACTACTTGATGTTTCCCCCTTGCCGGGTGTTCTGAATTGCTTATTTCCACTATGCTGTACTCCTTGCCATTTATCTGTTATTGTTTGGTGAGGAAGAGTGTAAAGCACGAAGGGTGATGCCGTGTCATAATACTTGATTTCATTGCATAGTGAGGAAGAGTGTAAAGCACGAAGGGTGATGCCGTGCCATGATTTTATTGATTATAAGCACGAAGGTAAATACCGTGCCATGATGTTATTTATTATACGCACGAAGGTAAATGCCGTGCCATGATTCATTGTACATTGCATTGTGAGGAAGAGAGTAAAAGCACGAAGGGTGATGCCGTGCCATGATATTTGATTAAATTGCATTGTGAGGAAGAGAGTAAAAGCACGAAGGGTGATGCCGTGCCATTGTTTACTTTTCCGACATTTATATTGTTCGTTGTCGATTATGTTGGATTGTTTCTCTAGATTTCTTCTATCTGACGATGTGGCTGTGTTATTCCATTTGTCCCCCTTTACTGCTCCCGTATCCCCTACTTGCCGATTTATCACCTGCCTTGTGTTATTCCCTGTTACCTGCTGTAGAATAGAACAGGTTATCGTTAAAGTCAAGTCTAGCCTCGTCACTACTTCGGCCGAGGTTAGGCTTGGCACTTACTCAGTACATGGGGTCGGTTGTACTGATACTACACTGCACTTCCTTGTGTTGTGCAGACCCNCTTTCATTTCCAGACTTGTATTTAGTATTCCAGTAGCTAGTCCGTGGGATCGTGACACCCCGGTTTTGGGATTGTTCGTTGTAGATGTCTTATCATTTCATTTTGAGTTTTTTTCTAAGATAATGTTATTATTTTTCCGTTGTGAAACAATTGAAGTGATTTGGAATATTCAGTAAAGTTTTGAGAATTACTAGTGTGGGATGTTTCTTTTTATAAGGTTTGACATTGAGGAATTCGAGAAATGTTCAATAGAGATTGGAAGGTTAATTGGTTTTATTACTGTTTTGTTGTTGATATAAATGTCAAAGTGTTGTGTGCGTTGGCTTGTCTAGCGGGTTCAACGTTAGACGCAGTCACGGTCTGAAAGGTGGGATTTCGGGTCGTGACAGAGGTCATCCTCCTAGACCATTCGAGTCAGCACTTCAGGTATCCCGTAGTGCACCATCAGCTCCTATCACTGCACCGCCGCTTTAGAGCTTCCAGGGTGGTTATTCTGGTCGACAGGGACAGTTTCAGGGCTAGCAGTCTCAGCAGCCTAGATCGTGTTTCACTTGTGGTGTTCTAAGGCACATTTCCAGGTTTTTCCCCCGAGCTTCTGGTGGTTCATAGTATCAGGGTTCCCGTGCTATGGTTCCCGCACCAGGTGCACCCCTACCCCCTCAGCTAGCTAGGGGTGGAGTTCGAGGTGCCAGAGGTAGAGGCCAGACATTTAGAGGTGGATGACAGGCTATGAGGGGTAGAGGTCAGCCCACAGTAGGTCGACCCAGGGATGTTCAGATTGGTGGGGTTCAGCCCCGATGCTATGTTATTCCCGCCAGACTTGAGGCTGAGGCCTCTGATGCAGTCATTACAGGTATGGTTTCAGTTTGCAACAGAGATGCTTTGGTTTTGTTTGATCCGGGGTCTTTATTTTCCTACTTGTCCTCATATTTTGCTCCTCATCTGATTATGCCCTGTGATTCCCTGAGTACTCCTGTACATGTATCTACCGGTGGGTGATTCTATTGTGGTAGATCGAGTCTACCAGTCATGTATAGTGGTTATTGGTGGTCTTCAGACCCGTGTTGATCTTTTACTTCTTGATATGGTTGATTTCGATGTCATTTTGGGGATTGATTGGTTATCTCCCTATCATGCTATTCTGAACTGTCATGCCAAGACTGTGACCTTGGCCTTACCGAGAGTACCCTAATTGGAGTGGAGGGGGACTCCTAGTCATTCTTTCGGTAGAGTTATCTCATATATGAAGGCTCGACGCATGGTCCAGAAGGGTTGTTTGGCCTATTTGGCTTATGTTCGTGATTCTAGTGCCGAGGTTCCTCCTATGGAGTATGTGGCCATTGTTCGTGAGTTTCCAGAGGTATTCCCTGCTGACTTGTCGGGTATGCCACCCGGACAGGGATATTGACTTTTGCATTGATTTTGCTCCGGGCACTCAGCCCATTTCTACCCCGCCATATCGTATGGCCCCGCCATAGTTAAAGGAGTTGAATGATCTATTTCGGGATTCGCTAGCCAAAGGCTTTATTAGGCCCAGTGTTTCCCCTTGGGGTGCGCCAGTGTTGTTTGTTAAGAAAAAAGATGGTACAATGAGAATGTATATTGACTATCGGCAATTGAACAAGGTTACTATTAAGAATAAGTATCCCTTGCCGAGGATTGATGATTTGTTCGACCAGATTCAGGGTGCCATAGTGTTTTCCAAGATTGACTTGAGATCTAGCTACCATCAGTTGAGGATTAGGGCGTCCGATGTCCGTAAGACAGCCTTTCGCACTCGGTATGGGCATTATGAATTCTTGGTGATGTCATTTGGGCTGACAAATGCCCCAGCTGCTTTTATGGATTTGATTAACCGAGTGTTCATACCCTATTTGGATTCGTTTGTTATAGTCTTCATTGATGATATTTTGATTTACTCCCGCAGCCAGGAGGAGCATAAGTAACACCTTCGAGTCGTCCTCCAGACTCTGAAGGACAGTCAGTTGTATGCCAAATTTTTGAAGTGTGAGTTATGGTTGAGTTCTGTTGCATTTCTAGGTCATGTGGTGTCGACAGAGGGTATTCAGGTGGATCCCAAAAAGATTTCAGCAGTCAGAGATTGGCCTACACCCACCTCAGCTATAGAGATTCAGAGTTTCTTGGGATTAACAGGTTATTATCGTCGGTTTGTGGAGGGTTTTTCATCTATCGCAACCCCGATGACCAGATTGACTCAGAAGGGTGCCCAGTTCAGGTAGCCAGATGAGTGTGAGGCGAGCTTTCAGAAGATCAAAACAGCTTTGACCACGACACCGGTGTTAGTTTTGCCCACAGGTTCAGGACCATATACGGTGTATTGTGATGCTTCACAGGTTGGACTTGGTGCATTGTTGATGCAGGATAGCAAGGTTATAGCCTATGCTTCTCGTCAGTTAAAGGTTCATGAGAAGAACTATCCGGCTCATGATTTAGAGTTAGTAGCCATTGTTCATGCACTGAAGATCTGGAGGCATTACCTGTATGGTGTGTCATGTGAGGTGTTCACAGATCACAAGAGTTTGCAGTATCTGTTCAAGCAGAAAGATTTGACTATGAGGTAGAGGAGATGGTTGGAGCTGTTGAAAGGCTATGATATTACCATCTTATATCATCCGGGGAAGGCCAATGTGGTGGCCGATGATTTGAGCCGGAAGTCAGTCAGCATGGTAGTCTTGCTTATATTCCGGTTGGGGAGCGACCTCTTGCTTTAGATGTTCAAGCTTTAGCCAATCGGTTCATGAGATTGGATGTTTCAGAGACTAGCAGTGTTTTAGCTATACTGTGGTCCGTTCTTAATTGTTTGATCGTATTCAGGGCAGGCAGTATGATGATCGTCATTTATGTGTTATCAGGGATACGGTTCGTCACGGAGGTGCCAAATAGGTTACGATTAATGATGATGGAGTCTTGAGGATGCAGGGTCGTATCTGTGTGCCTGATGTTGATGGGATTCGTGAGATGATATTGCAGGAGGCCCATAGTTACCGCTATTCCATTCATCGGGGCACCGCAAAGATGTACTAGAATTTTTGGCAGCATTATTGGTGGCGGAGGATGAAGAAAGATATTGTGGAATATGTAGCTAGGTGCTTGAACTGTCAGCAGGTTAAGTACGAGCACCAGAGACCCGGTGGTTTAATGCAGCAGATTGAGATTCCCGAGTGGAAGTGGGAGCGTATCACCATGGATTTCGTAGTTTGACTCCCATGGACTCAGAGGATGTTTGATGCGGTGTGGGTCATTGTGGATAGGCTGACCAAGTCAGCACACTTCATTCTTGTATCAGTTTCGTATTCTTTTGAGAAATTGGCTAAGATCTACATCAGGGAGATTGTTCGCTTGCATGGTGTGACCGTGTCTATTATTTCCGATCGAGGTACTCAGTTTACCTCCCATTTCTGGAGAGTATTTCAGCGTGAGTTAGGCACACGGGTCGATTTGAGCACAACATTTCATCCTCAGAGGGAGGGGTAGTCCGAGCGTACTATTCAGATCATGGAGGACATGTTGCGGGCATGTGTCATTGACTTTGGAGATTCATGGGACCAGTTTTTGCCTTTAGCTGAGTTTGCCTACAACAACAGCTATCAGTCGATCATTCAGATGGCTCTTTATGAGGCATTGTATGGTAGGCGGTGTAGGTCGCAAGTTTGGTGGTTCGAACCGGGAGAGGCTAGGTGTTTGGGTTCAGAGTTAGTTCAGGATGCCTTGGATAAGGTGAAGATCATTCAGGATAGACTTCGTACATCTCAGTCCAGGCGGAAGAGTTATGCAGACCGCAGGGTTCGTGATTTAACATTTATGATAGGAGACCGGGTATTGCTTCGGGTGTCGCCCATGACGGGCGTGATGAGGTTCGGGAAGAAGGGCAAGTTGAGCCCTAGGTACATTGGTCCCTTTGAGATTCTTGATAAGGTAGGAGAGGTGGCCTATAGACTTGCCTTGCCACCGAGTTTATCAGTCGTGCATCCGGTGTTTCATGTATCTATGCTTCGGAAGTATATTGTCGATCCCTCTCATGTACTTGACTTCAACAGTGTCCAGTTGGACAAGGATTTGACTTGTGAGGAGGAGCCGGTAGCCATATTAGGCCAACAGGTTCGTCAGTTGATATCGAAGAGTTATCCTTCGGTCTATGTTTAGTGGAGAGGTCAGCCTGTTTAAGTCCGATATGCGGAGCCGATATCCCCATCTTTCCCCCGATTCAGGGACATTTCTATGCCCGTTCGAGGACGAGCGTTTGTTTTAGAGGTGGAGATTGTGATGACCCAAAAGTTTATCCCGTGTATTTCTAGCTAAATCTTTTCTCTGAGGCCATGAAAGCCTCATTCTATCTTACCTCGAATTGCGTGTGCAGCCTGGGCGTGTAGCCGGGAAGCCTTTATGTGAAAAATTGAGGAAATTAGCAATTTTGAATTTGAAATGTGAATAAAGTTGACTTTGGTCAACATTTTGGGTAAATGGACCCGAACCTGTGATTTGACGGTCCCAGAGGGTCCGTAGGAAAATATGGGACTTGGGCGTATGCCCAGAATCGAATTCCGAGGTCTCAAGTCCGAGAAATGAATTTTTAAAAGAAATTATTTTCTGAGAATAAAAGGGGTTTTTGAAAATGAAATTATATGTGAAACCTATGGTATCGGGCACGTAATATGGTTCCGGAGTCGGCTACAGGTTCGATATAATATATGTGTTATGCCTGTAAAGTTTGGTAAGAAACGGAATTTAATTGACGTGATTCGGACCTTAAATGCAAAATTTGATGCTTAAAGAAGTTTTGGGAAATTTTATTGATTTTGGGGTTTAATTCGATGTTTATGATGTTATTTTGGTGATTTGATTACACAAATAAGTCTGTAGGATGTTTTTGAGGTTGTGTGCACATTTGGTTTGAAGTTCCGAGGGCTCGGGTGAGTTTCAGGTAGGTCCCGGGATATTTTTAGGCTTAAAACATAGTTGTTGCAGGTCAGAGAAGTCAGATCCCTGAACCCGCCAGCGAGGTCCGCACTCGTTTTTGTGCTGACCGCGGAAGGGCCTTTGCAGCCACACTCATTTTTGTGCGGTCCGCGGTGAGGAGCAGGTTAACTGGCCTGACTTCGGAGGCCTATATATTTTGATCTACAAGAAATTTTGAGATGATTCAAAAACGAAAGTTGTATCCCTTCGTGTATAATTTCCAGAAAGGTAAAGAAATCGCAATTGGAACATCTGTAGAGAAAGTTATGGCCAAAATACTAAATCATGTCACTGTAGTCATTTTTCTTTGTTTTCTTCGCTTTTTTTCGTTTTTATTTGTGCGGCCGCACTCCCTTTTTGTGCGGTCCGCGGTGGGTGCCTGAGGGGGCTATATTTAAATGAGAATTTCAGTTATTTGTCATTTTTCAAAACCCTAAGAATATGAGAGGCGATTTTCCAAACACACTTTCTTCTCCAAAACATTAGTAAGTGATTTCTAACTCATTTTCTTTACTCCTTAACTTTTTTTTACAATGTTTCATCCTAGAATCTAGGGTTTTCATGGTGAAATTGGGAATTTTGGGTAAAACCTAAGAATATTGAAACTTGTGGATTTAGACCTCAAATTGAGGTCAGATTCCAAAACCATTTATATATCCGGGCTCGGGGGTGAATGGGTAATCAGGTTTTGGTCCGAATTTCGGGTTTGGACCGAGCGAGCCCGGGGTCGATTTGTGACTTTTTGGAAAAACTTTAGAAAACTCATTTCCATGCATTAGAATTGATTCATTTAGCATTTATTGATATAAATAAGTAACTTGTGGCCAGATACGAGCGAGTTGGTGGTGGAATCAAGAGGTAAAGCGGTAGTTGAGGCTTGAATTGTGTTCGTGGCATTGAGGTAAGTATTTGGCCTAACCTTAGCTTGATGGAATAGGTTTTGAGTCTTATTTTCTTCGTGTTTATTCCATGTCCAATGTATAGGTGAGATGACGAGTACCTATATGTTTTGGTCAAGCATGCCCGTGAGTTGAATATGAGCAATTATGTGATTTTCATTGAGGTTTATTGTGTTATGGATTTAATATCGATTTGGCAGTTATTCGTTTGAGGGAAACTCTTGGTTGTGAACACTGTTGAGTACTTGAGCGGTTGAGAGATATTTTGTTAAATTATACACTTGTGTAGGATTGGTTATAGTTGTGTCCCTTGCCGGGACGGTATTATTACTGTTGATTATTTCTTTGCATTTATGGTTTCTTGTTGTTGATTTTCTCACCAAACTGTTTTTTTATATTTATGCACGAGGGGACATTTCGTGCCATGTTTATGTTATTTATGAAGGAGGGGACATTCCGTGCCATGTTTATATTGTTTATGCACGAGGGGACATTCCGTGCCATGTTTATGTTGTTTATGCACGAGGGGACATTCCGTGCCATGTTTATGTTATTTATGCACGAGGGGACATTCCATGCCATGTTTATGTTGTTTATGCACGAGGGGACATTCTGTTCCATGTTTATTTTGTTTATGCACGAGGGGACATTTCGTGTCGTATTGATGATATTTATGCACGAGAGGACATTTCGTGCCGTGATTGTGATGCTTTATGCACGAGGGGACATTCAGTCCCGTGTTGTGATACTTTAGCACGAGGGGACATGCCGTGCCGTTTCTTTTCACTTGTTTATTTCGTGTTGTTAATTCTCATTATTATTTTGATATTTAAGTTGTTGCCTCGTTCCGTCATTTCAGTATTTTCTATCCCTTTTTCCCCAGCATGTTTCCCTGTTTTTGTACTTAACTGCTCATCTCCTGTCGTTACTTCTTTTATATATTATTCAACTGCATATGTGATATTATTTGTCGTGTCCTACCCTCGTCACTACTTCGCTGAGGTTAGGCTCGATACTTAATCAGTACATGGGGTCAGTTGTATTGATGTTATACCTGCACTTCTTTATGTTGTGCAGATCCCAGTAGCGGATCTAGTGGACACTGATCGAGGAGGCTTCCTTCAGTCCACCAGGCGACACTAAGGTAGTCCTGTAGGCGTCTGCAGGCCTTGGCATCACCTCCTATCTCACTTCTTTCCTGTCTTTATGTATTTCCGAGACAGTAGTACTTTGTTTAGTCAGACCTTTATTTGTAGCAATCATAGACAGTCCGTGAAATTGTGACACCGAATTCTGGGAGTTGTTATTATGGATTTTCTATAATTATGTACTTAAGTTGATAGATTTTATTTTCCTCCGCACTTTTATTTCTATTTGTTATTGTATATCACATTTTAAATGCTAAATAATACAGAAACAAATCAGAATAACCAGTAACGTTGGCTTGTCTAGCGGGTTCAACGTTAGACGCCATCATGGTCCCGACGATGGGATTTCGGGTCGTGACATGCAGTTATATGCAGATGCATGATTGTTAGCGGGAAACATGGTTTCTTACCATTCAAAAGACGCTTGTATATACATTTCTTCTCTTACCATTCAAAAGATGCTCGAATATATATATATATATATATATATATATATACATATATCCCTTTTCTACTGAATAAATTCAGCTTCAGTTAAATACCATAAAATACACAAACACCTTGTCTTACACACACACACACACACACTCTCATAGTAGTATCACAAACTTCACACAGTAAAGGAGCCTAGAGGCACCACCAGCGGTGAAAAAGCTGCTCGAAGCGTGGCTAAAAAATACGTTGACCAACATCCTTGACAAACCCGCCCAAAAGGCGAACAAAGAGAATGCAAGGACTAGCGGTGCACCAATAACAATCGAGCAACACGACCCTCCTCCCGTAATAGTCCAATAAATGCGCCTTTTCGGCCTCGAGAGCGGCAATTTGATCACCAAGGTTCGAAACCTCTTTCTCAAGCCCCCCAATTCGCTCATCAAGTTGTGATTCCCTGAGCATGGCCGTCTCCGTATCATTTGCCCGCTCAGACTAGAGGACGCAGATTGCATCTTCCAACGCTGCCACCTTCACCAAAGCCGCCACCCGAGCCTCATCGGCCTTCTCAAACTCTGTTGTCTTCTAAATTACCTCGTCACTTAAATTATTAGCCCTGGTCGAATCTTCTCAGGCTCGGCACGCCGAGATGCCACTGAATGTCTGCACACACACCCTCAACCCCCTTGCTCACTTCGAGCTCATCCTCTTTATCTCTAAGTGCCCCCTCGAGCTCGTTGCATTTTTCGATGAATCTCATACGCTCATCATCCTAATGCTTCAGCTTATCTCTAATACCCTGGAAGTTACCATCCACATCGAACCACCTGCAGATCTCGCAATGCTTGACGCGGTACTCACGGTACTTCCTTTCCATTTTCTTGAAAATGGCTTTCCGGTTCTCCTCTCGGAAGGCACTATCGATCTCCAAAATAATGGTCAAAGGAAAAAGAGAAAGCAAAAGGGGAACAAAGTCAGTCTAAAAAGAAAAAGAAAGAAGGAAAAATGCAAGGCACAGAAATTAGGTAGATTAGAGACTTACCCTCAAGGCGAGGCCAGCTGTGCCCGACGATAGGGCGGCATCGTTGAACGTCTCTAAGGTCCTGCCCTCCGCATTATAACAAAGAGGACCCAAAGTGGGGACCACGTTCTCCGTGTCTTCATCAACATAATGATGAGTTTGTAAATGTAGGGGGAGAGCTAAGTCGGGAAGACGTCGTAATAGCGGCAGAATTCCTGCGCCAATGGAGGAAGGGGAAAAGAATAGCCCACGTAGAATGGATACGCATAGAAGGCTCAATATCCAAGGCGGTGATTCTGTACCACGTCATGGCCGGCCGGGACCAGGTCAATGTGAGCTGGGATTTTGAACTTGACCCTAAAGTCAGCGAGGGCAGCTACATCCATTTTAGATTCCACAGGCTCGGACTGTCCGTGGGCTGCTTCGAGAAATCCGACCTGGCTTTGTCATTACGAGGAATTATTTCCTCCACAGTGGGGAAGCTTTCATCCTCTGCAACCATGGCAGCCCCATCTTCATGAGGGGGCATTCTCACTGCCAGTGGGATCGGTTTAGAAGCCTCTCCAGAGCTAGAAGATGCATTAACCATTTTTACTTGTTTATAAGCGCAGAAAGTACAAACGTGAAGGAGGTAGGAGTAGCAGAAATCGCTAAAGCTAGAAAAAAAAATAGGGGTGTGAAAGTGAAAAATACAGGAGCAAGAACACATGAAAAAGAAGAGAGAAAGATATGAGGGTTCGAATGCTAGAAACCACAAAGGCTCAAGTGAAAGTTTTCCCATCCCTATTTATAAAGAACCCATCCACCCTGATCGAGAAAACCAACTGTCGATGCACAAATACCGAAATGGCATAAGCACAGGAAGCCATGCGACGCATCGGGAAAATATGTAACAATGACGCATAATGTTGTTACGTCATGCTAAACCAACGCCACGGTAAGTTATGGATCGCAAAGAGGCATGTTATCACCTCGGCTGTGATCGTTACTACTAGATCTGCCCACCTAAATTTCTCGACTGCGACTAGCGAAGTCCGCCTATGGAGGTCACCCAAGAGATAACCTCAATAAGCGGGGGGACTAACTGTATGGGTCAAAATCTGACTAAGAAAATTAAGCACAAAGAGGTAATTATCATAAGTAATATGGCCGAGGTCGACAAGTGATTAACGGAACTTACCGCCGAGTATTCAATCACGGCCGTGGTCGAGTGTCACGAGCAACAGTAACGGCTAGTTTTGTACTAGGATCTTTAGAGAGAATATTCCATTGAATATTTTCTGTACTTGTATTTTTTAGGGTTCTTTAGGGGTATGTCCCATATAAATAGAAGGAGAGATAAGGTAAAATGAAGGTAATATTCTCCCTGATAAGAACTCTCACGAGAAGAGAACTCTCTAGATATATACAAAGATCACATTTCTAAGGAGATTCAACTTTTTGGATTATTCTATATCATTCCCATCAGATCCGAGAAAGTCTTCAATAGTCTCATAGTTACTTGTCATTCATCATTGTCTGTTAGAAAGAGGAATCATCCGCCTCATTCAATAATGGGTGAATCTTTCTCTTTATTTACATTTAGTGTCATTTATTGTTATTTAATGCTTCATATTTCTAGCACATTATTGAACTAGAAACATTAAATACACGTCGCATTAAATTTATCACAACATTGTTCTACATCACCCACGTTGGTTTATTATAGATCTGAGGTTATTATATTTGAGTAGGATTGACCAATCAAATAATAAATTAATTAATTTAACCAAAGTTTACATTTTTGGTCAAACAGGTACTTGTTGCAATAATCGAGTTGCGTGCGAGCTGGCTCGGATAAAACGTTGATAGAAAAGAGGCACCACAATGAAAACAAAGTTTAACTAATACGTACAAGAAGAAAAATAAAAGTTACAGTTTACAAAGAACACAAAAATGTACCTACAGGAAGCTTCCTCTAACTTCTGCGCTTGTCATCGTCAAAAATCAGTTGTTCCCATATTTTTTTCTATCTCAATACCCAGATATTCTACAACTTGGATTTTTCTTCCTTTTGATATCTGTGTTTTCTCGATTCTATTTGACTGTTTGTTTCTCTTAGGCCTAGGTTGTGCATAATTTGGTAATTATTAAATTATCGTATCGAAATCAAAATTTTTTGTATTTGGTATTCGATATTTTGGTATTCGGTACGGTATTTGGTATTCGATATTTTGGTATTCGGTATGGTATTTGGTTTAAGTTTAAAAAAATATGGGTATTAGGTATGATATTTTGTATTTTAAAATGAAATACCGAAATACTGATACCGTACCGAAATATATATTATATTACACAACACACATATTATTAATTATAACATAAATATAAAAATCTATAATTTTACTTTTCTTTATTATCTAAGTTTATCAATTAACTCTAATCAAGTAACAAACATTTCTGATGACCAAATATATTCTTTTATGTACAATTTTCTCTCTCTAGGTTGATATTTGCTAGTTTTGGGCAAAATATTTGTCAACAAATGTTTTTAGTTTTGTACTTTTAAGTATTTTAATTTAGAATATTACAGTCTATAACTTTAGGCACTAGTTAGTATTCAAATCGAATAAATCGAAGTTACCAAATCGAATAAATCGAAACCAAAAAGAAAGAATTCGAACCATAGCGAACTTAATTAGATACGATATTGATATTGCATTTTAAGAAATTGAATACTGAAAATACTGAACTGAAATGTTTGAATACCGCAGCGACCGACCGATGAACGTCCCTACCATCGGTAATTGAAATGCATTTCAGTAAGGACTACAGATGAGACAAGAAAATACTTGGCGAATCAGAGAACTTGGATTATCTTTGTTTCCAGAAGCCTGCTAAACAAAAACTGTTTAAATCAAGTAAAAAATAATAAGTTGGACAACTCCAACTTATTATTCTTTTGACATAAAAGTTATTTCTGCTCAAGTCACTTTTATCAAGCTAATTCAAACGGGCTCTAAATATTAGAGGCTAAGGTCCATTTGTTTGTTTTATTTATTCGCTTTATTGTGATTTGCTCCGTCAACTACATATGGATTGATAACTTGAATAACTTGCATCATCAAATTGAAATATTTTATTATTTGGAACAATGTTTTAAGAAGCGGGGACGTGAGGCGATGCGTAAGCCTTGAGACATGGGGCGTAAGTCCCACGGATCTTTAAACTTTACTAATTTCAAGAATTTTAAGATAGTATAAAATAGAAAATAATTATAAAAATTAAGTTAAAATCACAAAATTATAACAAATAATCTATTTAAAATATTTATAAATTATAATTCAACTATGAATAATACGAAAAGTATGACATATATCATAATATGCAAATTAGTTGCAGCGTCGTTACAACTCAAACATAAAAAATAATTTATTCGATACGAAATCTTATACGTATCTCTTAAGGAGTAATGATTCTTGAAGAATTTCAAAATTATAATTTGATATATTTTTTTAAAAATACTCCTTTTATTTAATATGCTTTCTATTTGAAAGATCTATGGGTCTGTATTCTGTTTTGATGATCTAACAAACTTTTATGTAAAGAACCAGATAAAGGACCTGATACGTAACCAGCACAACCAGTCAGCATAAACTCAAGAAATATGGGCAGTGTACATTTGAACTCACAGGGAACAGCTCAGGGACCTGATCCCTTGATATTCTCACTGACGGAAGTACAAGTCAACTCTACAGTTGGAAAGCTGTGACAGAAAAGTGACTGCCTGCAACTGTACACGCTACAGTGCAGTAACAGTGCAGTAGTCACTTCCCATTGGTTGAAAAGTGTACCAACTAAGCATGGGTATTCATCTTGGGATGTACTAGGGATATAATATCTTGTTGGAAGACAAACAAGATATTCACTTGAGCATTTACTAAACATTCTCTCAAGCATTGAAGTGTTGTTCTTGCATTGAAGACTCAAGTGTATCAAGAACAAGAAGACAACTCTACTAAGACGGACCAATTTCACTACGTGATGTTAGGTGTCCTTACTTGAATTGTAATCTTGTATTTTTCTTTTCATTGTATCCTACTTGCTTTCTTAGAAGCACGGTTTTAGGAATCTCAAAACCATAAACCTTTTGTGTTTGTGTTGTGACTAGTATAGTCATAAGTCAAAAGTCTTTGTAACTAGTGAGTGACAAAGTGGCTTGTAATAGCTATTACAAGTTAGTGTGTTAAAATCTTTGTAAGAGTGTCATTACAAAGTGGCTTGTAATAGTTAAGATTACAAGTTAGTGAAGTTCAAATCCTACCAGAGTAGGTCGTGGTTTTTGTCCCCTTGAGTTGGGATTTTTTCACGTAAAAATCCCGTGCCTCTTTTTACTTACTGTCTCTATCGATATCTCTGAGGGAATTTGTAAAGGACCAGGTCTCTTTACAGTTTGCAGCCTCCTAGAAACTATCAATTGATATCAGAGCAGGTTCTTTCTAAATGGTTAACACCTAGAAATGATCTCTAATGGATGCTCCACCCAAGTTTGAAGAAGGACAATCAACATATCGACCTCCTAGATTCAATGGTCAATATTACAGGTGGTGGAAAACTCGTATGCATGACTTTATAATAGCTGAAGATTCTGAACTATGGGATATCATCTGTGATGGTCCACATGTTCCTATGAAGAAGGTTGGAGAAGCTGTGCTATTGGTTCCTAAGACAAGGAAATAATACAGTGACGTTGATATGATGGCAGTAGAGAATGAGGCCAAGGTGTATGATTCACTGTTTGCGCTAATGGCTCAGTCCGATGATGATTAAGAAGGTGAAAATGATGAGGTAAACTTCAGGGATGTTCAGAGAAATCTGAAATCCTACTCTTTAAAAAAGTTAATGTCATTGGAAAATGTTCTTATTGATGCTTACTATAGTCTAATTGATGATAAAGATTCTTTGACCATAGAGCTAGGTGAAACTGAACAGTCTAGAGATGATCTAGTTGTTTGTGTGGTAGATTTGAAAGAAACCATAAGTGAGCTTGAAAAAGAAAAAGAATCTCTAAACTGTAGGCTAAACAGTGTAGAAACTGAGAGAGAGATGACTTGATGGTGGTAGTTGTGGACCTAAAAGAGACCAAAAGTAATTTTGAAAAAGAAAAGGAAGTACTAGCTGAAAAGACAAGTAGTGCAGAAGATAAGAGAGATGATCTAACTGTAGTGGTAGTAGACATGAAGGAGACATTGGAGAACCTGAGCACTGAGAAGAATGCTTTAGCTGAGAAAATCAATGTTGTTGAACAAGAAATAGATGATCTTCTGGTGGTAATCACAGACCTAGAGGAAACAATAGAAGAACTTAAATTAGAACGTGATGCTTCAAGCATAAAGAAGGGAAAAGAGATAGCTAGTGAGAAATATATTAAGCTTGAAAAAGAACTAAATGATGTCAAAACAAGCCTGTGCTGTGAGCTTGAGAAAAACAGGCAACTCCAAGCTGAAATGGCTAAATTAAAATTTGATCTTGAAAAATCACTTAATTGGACCTGGTCCACAGATGCTGCTACTGCCATGTACTTAAACAACAGTAGAAACAGGCAGGGAATTGGGTTCCAAAAGGAAAAAATTACTTACAACCCTCACAACAAGTATGTCATTGTCCCAGATAATTGTCTTTGTACCCACTGTGGGAACAACGGGCACTTCAAAGAAAGTTGCCCAGCTAGGGATCAGTCAGTTCAGAAAAACAAAATGTTTGCTGACAAGAGGAATTCTAAGAAGGGACCAGGTCCCTCGAAGAAAAATAGATTCTTGCCTTCTTGGACCAGAAGAGCTCTTATTCATCCTTTTCCTAACTACAAGGGACCCAAACTTGTTTGGGTTCCTAAATCTAACCCTTAACTTCTATGTGCAGGGACCAGTGAGAGGAACAGGACTGCAATGGATCATGGACAGTGGATGCTCAAAGCACATGACTGGAAACACCATAGATTTTCTCTCACTGAAAGCCCTGCAAGGAGGAGATGTATCCTTTGGCAATGGAAAAAAGGGGTATATTCTCGGCGTTGGAAGGGTTGGAAGATCTCTTGAGCACCCAATTGAGAATGTGTACTATGTTGATGGTATGAAATGTAGCCTGTTGAATGTCTCTCAAATTTATGATAAAAGAAACAAAGTGGAATTCTTGTTCAAAGTGTGCAGTGTTACTAATCTAGTAACTGGTGAAGTGGTACTGATTGCCAAGAGGCACAAGAACATTTATGTTGCTGATTTTGAATCACTGGAAGCTGGTGAGGTGAACTGTTTAATGGCAGTTGATGATGATGCAAAACTGTGGCATAGAAGATTGGGTCATGCAAGCTTTTCCCTCTTGAATAAGCTGATACAGAAGGACCTGGTTCGTGGTCTGCCCAACTCAAAGTTCAAGGAACAAAGAGTGTATGATGCATGTGCCAGGGGAAAACATGTGAATTCATCCTTCAAACCAAGAAGGATGTTAGCACATCAAAACCTCTTGAACTTCTTCACATGGATCTGTGTGGTCCAATGAGGATTCCAAGCAGAGGTGGAAAGAAGTACATTTTTGTGATTGTGGATGACTACTCAAGATTCACTTGGACATTGTTTATTAGAGCAAAAGATGAGACCTTTGAAATGTTTGTGGCAATTGTCAAGAAAATCCAGGTGAAGATGGAGCTGAAAGTAGCTTGCATTAGATCTGACCATGGGACAAAATTTGATAATGCAAAATTTGATGAGTTCTGCAGTGAGAATGGAATCACTCAAAATTTCTCAGCTCCAAGGACTCCTTAGCAAAATGGGGTGGTCGAAAGGCAAAACAGAACTTTGGAAGATATGACACGAACTATGCTTATTGACAGTGGGATTGCTAAATATTTCTGGGCTGATGCAATCAACACTGCGTGCTACTTGGTGAACAGGTGCATGATCAGGTCCCTCCTAAACAGAACCCCCTATGAGCTGCTCAATGGAAGGAAGCCAAAGATAACTCATCTGAGAGCCTTTGGATGCAAATGTTATGTCCTGAACAATGGGAAGGATCAACTTGGAAAATTTGATGCAAAAAGTGATGAAGGAATCTTTATGGGATATTCCTATCAAAGCAAAGCTTACAAAGTGTACAACAAGAGAACCCAATGTGTAGAAGAAAATGTTCATGTGATATTCAATGAGACACCTTCCCAAAACAAAGAAGGAAACAATGATGATCAAGACAATGAACCACTTTTGGTTCCTGGAGAAATATCGGATGTTTCAAATGGCAAAGCTGACATGATGAGTCAAATGAGGGAAATTAATGAAGGCAGTTCAACCACCTCCTCAAATACACATGAGGAGCCTGGTACTCCAATTACTACTACTGAAGCTGAAGAAAGAGTTAGAGATGCTGTGCAAGGCACCCCACAGGTTGCGGAACAAGGAATGCAGGGAAATACCTCTGATGTATCAAGCTCCTCCACTAACCAAGTCTAAGTCCCAAATTGGAAACACAAAAGCTCTCATCCCCTTGATAACATAATCACTCCTCTTGACTCCGGAGTTCAAACCAGATCCAAGACCAGAAATTCCCTAGCCTTTTCAGCCTTCATATCCCAAATAGAACAAAAAAATTACAAGGAAGCTGAAGGATGCAGACTGGACTGTTGCTATGCAAGAGGAGCTGCACCAGTTTGAGAGAAACAAAGTTTGGCACCTGGTACCTTGACCCTCAGATAGAACCATCATAGGGACCAAGTGGGTGTTCAAGAATAAACTTGATGAAAATGGAAACACCACAAGGAACAAAACAAGGATTGTTGTTCAAGGATACAATCAGGAAGAAGATTATGATTATGATGAGACGTTCACTCCCGTTGATCGTATGGAAGCCATCCGTATTCTTATTACTTTTGCATCTCATATGGAATTTACCTTGTTCCAAGTGGATGTGAAGAGTGCCTTTTTGAATGGATTTCTCAAGGAAGAAGTGTATGTTAAGCAACCACCGGGTTTCGAAAGTCATGTACATCTAGAGTATGTATTCAAATTAGACAAGGCTCTGTATGGCCTGAAGCTAGCTCCCCGAGCTTGGTATGAGAGACTATCAAAGTTTCTGCTGGACAATGGATTCACTCGAGGAAAGATTGACAACACCCTGTTCCTGAAGAAACGGGGAAGGAACCTGCTCATTGTTCAGGTGTATGTGGATGACATCATATTTGGGGCTACAGTAGACTCACTAGGCAAGGAATTTTCCAAACTCATGGGCAGCGAGTTCGAGATGAGTATGATGGGGGAACTGAACTTTTTTATGGGACTTCAAGTGAAGCAGTCCATAAAAGGAACTTGCATCAGTCAGCAGAAGTACATCAAGGAGCTGCTGAAAAGGTTTGACATGGAGGAATCAAAAGTGATCGACACCCCTATTGCAGTTGTAACCAAGCTTGACATGGATGACTCTAGATCTCCTGTAAACCAAACAATGTACAGGGGAATCATTGGCTCTCTACTCTACCTCACTACAAGCAGGCTGTATATTGTGTTTGGTGTGGGATTATGTGCAAGATTTCAATCAAATCCTAAGGAGACTCATCTAAAGGATGTCAAAAGAATTCTACGCTATCTCAAGGGCACACAGGACCTGTTTCTGTACTATCCCTCAGGTGACAATTTCAATCTTGTTGGATATGCTGACGCTGATTGTGCAGGTTATCTAGTGGACAGGAAAAGCACCCCAGACATGGCTCATTTCCTTGGATCTTGACTAATCTTATGGGGTACAAGGAAGAAAAACTCGGTGGCTCTCTCCACAACTAAATCAGAATACGTTGTAGTTGCATCTTGCTATGCTCAGCTGTTGTGGATCAAACAATAATTGGAGGATTTTGGAGTGTACATTGACAGTGTACCACTCTTATGTGATAACATCAGTGCTCTCAACATGGCAAAGAACCAAGTTCAATACAAGAGAACCAAGCATATTGATGTGAGACATCATTTCCTCACAGACAATGTTGAAAAAGGGCACATTTTCATGAAGTTTTGCTACACTGAAGATCAGATTGCAAACATCTTTACCAAGGCATTGAGCAGGGAACACTTTGAGAAAAACAGGATGGCACTGGGATTAATGAGGCCTAATTAGGGACCCGGTCCCTCGCTTTGGCTATGAAAGTCACTCTCAGGTACAGTCAGCTAAAGTGTTTTCTGACTAAGCCTAACTAACATTAATACCGTTGCAGGTAGACACGCATGGCGATTACAGAAATTAAAGGTACGGCTCTGTAGAACAAAAGGAAGCTGAAAAACTTTTTCAAGAAACAGGTACAGGACCTGGTTCCTGTACCACAGGTTAGTAGTTATGTGTTTTCTATGCCTCTCTCAAAAAGTAACAAAATTAATTACTGCTGCCACATCATCCTCCTTTTCAGTGTCTATGTCTATCACGTCCATATTTCAAATCATTCAACTCCCTCTGCACGTTTTCTCTTCCCAAAACACCTACCGCCATTTGAACCCGTTCTTCTTCCCTCTCATTACGACACCCTCTCTTTATAAAGTTCTTTCTTCTCTAACCGCCAACAACACCTTCTCATATTCTCTCTCAGAAAACCGACCTTCCTTCTCCATTGCAAGCTTTTCTCTCCCAAAAATGGCAAACGAGAACTCACCTTCTCTCTCTCCTACCACTGACTCCAACCCCGTTCCATTGGAGGTTCAGTCCTCTTCTCTCCCAGAAGTGATCATCCCCGCACCTAATTCCTCTTCACTACCTACTGCTGCTTCTTCTTCTCCAAAACCCACTGCTTCTCTACCGTTTGACCAACCAAAAGAAGACCTAGCCTCTGAAGCCACTGATCTCCCTCAAGCCTCTGAAGCCTCTGAGGATGAACCTTACCAATATCTCAACTCCTCTCTCCTTGACTCTACGGCCCCCATGGAGTCGCCTGAAAAGGAAGCGGCTGAGATTATTATGGCCATCGCTTTTGAGAGTCTTCCTTCTGAAGGAGCTTCTTCTCATCCTGAGCCTCAAGGGGAAGAACCTCCATTCCTAGGAGATGAGAGGACCATGGTGTTGTTTGAGTCACCTGTCCATGAGTCTGTCAAAGAGAAGTCTGAGGAGGAACTTGGTTCTTCTCCCACAAAAACTCACCAGGAACCCATCTTCTATACTCCTTCTCTAGAGTCTATTCCTCCCCTCTCCGAGCCTACTAATGACGATGATGAGGATGAGATAGTCTTGAGTGATCGCTTTAAGCTTCGACAGAATGACGATGATGAGGATGAGATAGTCTTGAGTACTCGCTTTAAGCTTCGATGGAAAGTGATTACTCCTGAATTATCTGCCAAGCGACCATCTACACGGTTGCAAAAGAAGGAGGCCTTTGACTCTGCTCTTGAAAAGAGCAAGAAAAGCAGTAAAAAGAATAAGAAGAGATTGATGAAGGAAGGGAAGGTGGTGGTGGATGAAGTCATTCCTGTGGTTGAGGTAGAAGAGGATGCAGAAAAGGAACCAAGTCCCTTGGTAACAAGAAACAGCGTGTGTCGCCCGTGAAAAGCAGTGAAAAGCTCAAGCGAGCTGAAGTTGGTGAAGCCAGTGTCAAGGAGTCTGTGGCTGTCGAAAGTTCCAAGGGAAAGTCTGTGAAAAAGTCAGGAAAAAGAAAAAGGGAAATAGAAACCGTTGGGGGACCAGGTTCTATGAAAACAATACCAAGTGACCGTGGGAAGTGGCAAGAGAATGTGCGAAATTAGAGGGTGCTGTGGGGTCGAATGTTTAACCCAGAGATTTGTGAGATGGATGGAATGAGCCAACTTATGGCCATGGTTGAGTTTCAGAAGTAGGATCATCTCTTCAATGTGAGTGTGCCCAAAGTGTATGAGGATGCGGTGAAAGAATTTTATGCAACCCTATTCACCACTGCAGGGGATCATATTTGTGTTCTGGTGGAAGGAGTTGACATTGTTTTTGATGATGCTGCTCTGGGAATAGTTCTTAAAGTTCCAGCTAAGGGAATGTCTTCGGTGAAACTGATGCTAATGTTTGTGAGGGAAACTTTCGACGACCCATTGTTAAGCCGGGTACAATTCAGCAGGGGGAATGGGTCCACAAGAAAGCTATGCTCCCTCTTTACCAGCTTCTGTTTGAACTGGTAAATAAGGTACTTTTCCCCCGTGCTGAAAGGAGATCGATTGCCTCCAAGGCTGATTTGATATTGATGGAGGCCCTTGACTCATTCACCCCTATCAACTTGCCTACTATTATGATTGAACACATGAGGAAAGTGGTGAATGTCAAGGATGGTAATCATGGGCTCCCGTATGGTTTCCTACTTACTAGGGTATTTGAGTTCTACCAAGTGCTCGTTAAAAACCCCTGAGTAGGGACCCGCAAGCAGACCTTCTCCAAGACGACCATAGAGGGATGTGAATGTTTTGAGAAAGCTGGGGGAAGCACTTCGACAATATCCCAATTGATCAATGCGTTGAATGCTGCAAATGAGGTGATCAAGAAGTTGAAGGCTCAGACTGCTATCTTGGAGACTCAGTTGAGTCAAGCTTCTGGGGGCCCTGGTGCTGATATTCCTTCCAATGAGGATGTTTCCCGCTTGACCAAGGAGAACACTGAGCTTAGGCAGCAGGTTGAGAACCTGCGGGAGAAATTGCTGGAGGAAAAAATGTCTGCTAATGACAGGATGGATTTGGTTCTCAAGACCCTGGCTTCCTCCTCCTCCAAGCCTTCCTCTTCTAGTGCTCGCTAGGATTCCGTCCTGTCCAGTTCTTGTCTGTTTTTTATGATGTTTGTGGATGTTAGTACTTAATTGTTTTTTTTTTGTTTGGTAATTGGATCCCACCTGACTGCTCCCGCTTTAAAAAGTCCAATTTAAGTCTTTGCTATCCCAAGTAAAGACTTCTCTGTATTAAAATCACTTTTGGTATGAATGAATCAGCTTTTCTCATGTTCTGCATACTGCCTACTTGCCTTTTTCTTCTGTTTTCTATCATGTTGTGTGCACACAAGGGACACGAGTTAATTTTGTTAGACTACTTTATGCTTTCTCGCCGATTGTGCCTTTTTATGATGCCAAAAGGGGGAAGAAAAATAAGCATAATTGATGGCAGGGTTTAAGGGGGAAACACACAGACAGGGGGAACAATATAGGGTCCTGATCTCTTATCTGGTTAAGTTAGACTATATAAATGTTCATCAATTATAAAAGTTTGTCATCATCAAAAAGGGGAAAATTGATGGGCTAGTATTCTGTTTTGATGATTTAACAAACTTTTATATAAAGAACCAGATAAAGGACCTGATGCGTAACCAGCACAACCAGTCAGCATAAACTCAAGAAATCCGAGCAATGTACATTTGAACTCACAGGGAAAAACTCAGGGACCTGATCCCTTGACATTCTCACTGACGGAAGTACAAGTCAACTCTACAGCTGGAAAGCTGTGACAGAAAAGTGACTGCCTGCAACTGTACACACTATAGTGCAGTAACAGTGCAACAATCACTTTACATTGGTTGAAAAGTGTACCAACTAAGCATGGGTATCCATCTTGGGATGTCCTAGGGATATTATATCTTGTTGGAAGACAAACAAGATATTCACTTGAGCATTTACTAAACATTCTCTCAAGCATTGAAGTGTTGTTCTTGCATTGAAGACTCAAGTGTATCAAGAACAAGAAGACAACTCTACTAAGAGGGATCAATTTCACTACGTGTTGTTAGGTGTCCTTAGTTGAGTTGTAATATTGTATTTTGCTTTTCATTGTATCATACTTGCTTTCTTAGAAGCACGCTTTTAGGAATCTCAAAACCATAAACCTTTTGTGTTTGTGTTGTGACTAGTGTAGTCATAAGTCAAAAATCTTTGTAACTAGTGAGTGACAAAGTGGCTTGTAATAGGTATTACAAGTTAGTGTGTTAAAGTCTTTGTAAGAGTGTCATTACAAAGTGGCTTTTAATAGTTAAGATTACAAGTTAGTGAAGTTGAAATCCTACCAGAGTAGGTCGTGGGTTTTGTCCTCTTGAGTTGGGAATTTTTCACGTAAAAATCCCGTGTCTCTTTTTACTTACTGTCTCTGTCGATATCTGTAGGGAACTGGTAAAGGACCAGGTCTCTTTACAGTTTGCAGCCTCCTAGAAACTATCAATAATTTATATAAAAACATATTTCACAATCTAAATATGATTCTCTAGCGTCATTTATTTTTAAATTTCAACAAGTTAATAAAGTGACACATAAGTCACCATACAATACTATGATAACTAATTATTTATAAACGGTTAATAATTAATACTGAGATATTAAATTAATAAGTATTGTATCTCGTTAACATGAAAAAAATTATGGACTATATAGTAAAGACATAACAAAAGTTAATAAATAAATACTTTTTAAATGAAAGATTTATTTACTATAATAGTAGTCTTAGTGGCTAACATGCAATAATGTTTATTTTAATTATGACATAAAATACTCTTAACTTAATGATTTATGATTAAGAAAAAAGTAATAGTTAATGATTTATTAAGAAATATTGTGGATTTAAGGTTAGTTACACACAATTGCATAAAGTTCTATTAGGCGAGCCTAGTACGCTGGGCGTTGAGCGTGCCGGGGGCGTAAGCCCCGACGGCCGAGGCGTAAGTTTCACGGAACTAAGCCCCACACATAAGCCTAGGAACATTTTACGAGTGCTCCCCCTGGGGCGAGCCCCGGACGAGTCCCAATTCTTCCTTTTAAAACAGAGATTTGGAATTATATAAGCTACAGTACATTAATTTTAGTTTCATATATTTCGCAAAAAAAAAAAAGAAAAAAAAAAAGAGCCACTAAATCAATTTGATTTGACAAGAGAAGGAGACACTAATGAGTCAGTGAGGAAGGGTAATATAAGGACAATCACATACGTGAGGAGAAAAAAAATGTCTAAACTCCAGTTTAATATTTTCTGAAAATCAAACAGAAAGGAAAAGGGAAAATGTAAGAAAATTGGAGTAGCAAAAGAGAAGAAATGAAAATTAGAGTGAGAGGAAACGAAATGCATGAATAAAAAAGGAAATAGAAGGAGGAAATAAAATTGTACACATAAAAGAAAGGGGAAAAGGTAAGAAATTAAGACCTTAAAGATTTTGTGTTCCATCATTTTGACATGTTTTCCAATGTTTCATTTTACTTGACATTATTTTTTTTATTACTTTGTTATAAAGCCGATCTTTTCTCCGTCGTAAATAATTTAATTGTAAACTTTTCAATTTACCATAATAACATGTGTACGGCTAAAATTGGGGAGGACAATTTTATGTTTATTACAATGGCTTATTCGTGTGAGATCTCAAGTATAGCCCGGGGTCCGATCTCGAAGCCTCTCCTACTTTCGACCCAAAAAGATACGGGCCCGAGATCGACATAGAAAACGACACGAAGTTTGAGGCGGACAGTTCTACGACGAAGTACAATTCCGTACTTAGGCATTAACTAGCCGACTCCATCAAGATCTTTGTAATAAATGTCAAAGTACTATATTGGGATTCTCCCTCCTATATAAAGGGGACCCTAGCTATTTTGTAAAAGGACACATTAACACATTAATACAAGGCACAAGAACATTCTCTGCTTTACCTTAACATTCTCTATTTCTCTCTACTAGCTCATTTACTCACATTTATTGCTTTTCATTTATTGTTCTTCATAAATAGCTCGTTATTGATCATTATTATTTTTAGCCCTACGGGCATGACCAAGATCACAAGGCCCCAAGTGGGCGTGTCTAAATAACAAGTCACAATCCCGACTTCAAAGCCAAAGCTATATATTCGAACTTGTAAGACCCCTAAAAAGGCATACCCTCAGACACAGATGCCGAGGATACGATACTCGGGACTAAAGGCTTCGGCTAAAGAGAACCCGGTCAGCAGGCTACGGCCGAACTAACGCAACTCGGGGACACACGACTGTTATGATGCAATCAAATCCTTCGAAGTTATTTCGAAAAGAACCGGTTAAAATCATGATACCTTTGATGTAAGCTAGAGCTTCGAACATTTTCATGTCGGCTCGTGAGAAAGAGTTTCGAACATTTTCATGTCAGCTCGTAAGAAAGAGTTTCGAACATTTTCATGTCGGTTCGTAGGGAAAAGCCTCCTAAGGCGCCCGTTCGTCACGACTCATAATCGAGGTCCTATTGGACCGTCGAAGCATCGGGCGAACGCGGAAAACTTCAAATAAATCTTTAAGTGATGGAAATATCCATACTAAAAGCTGGTTCAAATTGACTCGGAAGAAACCCAAGGGTGGATATCCTTGAGCCGAAATCTGACTCGAAGACTAAGCCCGGGACAGGTTAAATTAAAAGTCGCCTAAGAGCCTTGAAGTCAGCACAAAAGGCCCACGGGCTAACTCAAAACCTGAAGGGTCGATGAGCTCGAGTCATAACCCAGCTCGGGGACTGAGTCCAAAATTATTAACTAAAAGTCCCCTAAGAGCCTTGAAGCCAGCGCAAAAGGCCCACGGGCTAACTCAAAACCTAAAGGGTCGATGAGCTCGAGTCATAACCCGGCTCGGGGACTGAGTCCAAAATGATTAACTAAAGGTCGTCTCAAAAGTCTCGAGGTCAGCATAAAAGGCCCACGGTCTTATTCAAAACTCGAAGGGTCAATGAGTGTAATCCGTATCGCTGCTCGAAGAATGAGCCCCATATGATCGACTGAAAGTATCTAAGGGCAGACACGCATAAGCCTCCGGGCTAACCTTAAAAGGCATAGCGGCCAGTAAAAGGGGCACATTAACTCCATGCTTGAAAGTAACCAAGGAGCCAACGCTAAGGATATGGGGAGCCAACATGGAAATCTTCGAAGACCGGTCTTGGATCGTCACAAAATCCCAAACGGCCGATCTTAGATCATCACAAAATCGTTTGGCCAAGACGAAAACCTATAAAGTCCATCTCAGGAAGTGGATCCCAGACCGATGATCCTCGCGGAAGAGGCAGTAGGGTGAGCACAATCTATGCTCGGGCCCAACGCCTGCCTTGATTTGAAACAATTCCCTCGCTTAAAGTAAACGCGCAAATCTTTGGGCTACCCGCACCCTCGAATCTTGAGCGGGTACCTGGATCCGAGCAGGTCCTCATCCGAAAATTATTAAGCCTCAGGGCTATTCTTATCGAGGATTATCAGTAGGCCATCTTTGCTACAAAGAAATCAAGGTCCGACCCTCGCCTAACTAAACGCAACCCTAGCTCGGGCAAAGGATTCAAAGTTTTAAGGGGCATATTATTGGTCATGCTGAAGGTCCGATATTAAGGTCGATCATACACACGGATTTTTATAAACAGGAGATGGGACAAAATCCAGTACCATATCAAAGGAAAAATAAGGAATTTCTTATATTAATATGAGATGTTTACAAGCCCGCAAGGGGATCTTTACACAACGACAAAGAAGCGCGAAATAACAAAAGCCTAATCTACGGACAAAGGCCTATCCCTGAGGGACACAACCTCGAGGATCTCCTCATAAGGTACCTCATTTCAACCCTTCCGAGTAGCGTCTTCGGGACCCTCGAGGACCTTCTAATAAGGGACCTCGTTCCAACCTCTTCGAGCGGCAAAGGGCGGACAACATGTTCCTCCTCCTCTTAAAAGCTTACGCTTTTGGTGGGCTCGTCAGCACCACTATTGGGAAGCCACTTTGCGGGACATTGAACCGGTGTGGGATGCAAAAGCCAGTGGATATTGCCTCCTCGCCTCTTGGGAGGCCAGAAGGGCGAGGTACCTCACCCGGTTGAAGTTAAGGGAGATGAGCACCAGTATAGGTTCTTCGTACCTTCCGGCATGGAAGGCACTCGATGCCATTCTCTCATCTCCTTGGGCTGACAGCAACAGTGACAATAACAACAACAACAACAATCCAATATAACCCCTATTAGTAGGGGAGGACTTTGAGAAGGAAGCTATGGCCAGGCCCAAAGTGCCACCGCCAAATAACTTTGCACACATAGTGTTGCACCATAAAGACAGAAAAATAGATATGAATATGAAGAAGGAAAAAGATCAAAGGCTGCTGAAGTAAGGATGAATGAAGCTGGAGATCAGGCAACCCCCTATTTATAGAAAGTCGGCAACCTTACTAATTACGCAATCAATGCTTTTAGGGAAATCAATCGGCGCGCAATCATCACCCTTCTTGTAAAAAGGAAACGGTAGTGCAATCAATGCTCCTGAAAAGACGACCTGGCGGGACGTTTCGAATCTCTTGATAAACTTGCGTCATGAGTATGACGTCAGCATGAAGATCCCGGAAGGATTCTCATCAGGGTCGTTTCTTATCATTTCATTATAAGAAACGCGGGGACTATTTGTGTAGGACTAAAATTAGGGAGGACAATTTTTATGTTTATTACAATGGCTTGTTCGTGTGAGATCTCAAGTATAGCCCGGGGTCTGATCTCGAAGCCCTTCCTATTTTCAACCCAAAAGGATACGGGCCTGAGATCGACATAGAAAATGGCACGAAGTTTGAGGCGGACAGTTCTACGACGAAGTACAATTTCGTACTTAGGCATTAACTAGCCGAATCCATCAAGATCTTTGTAATAAATGTCAAAGTACTATATTGGGATTCTCCCTCCTATATAAAGGGGACCCTAGCCATTTTGTAAAAGAACACATTAACACATTAATACAAGGCACAAGAACATTATCTGCTTTGCCTTAACATTCTCTATTTCTCTCTACTAGCTCATTTACTCACATTTATTGCTTTTCATTTATTGTTCTTCATAAATAGCTCTTTTTTTTAATCATAAATAGCACACAACGAGGCCTATAAATCTGTTACAGCTTCACCGACCATTCGACATCGGGTCTGAGCCCCGGTCTCAAAGACCCTCAAGGCTAGTATCGAGCCTTCGACTTAAGGCGCTCCGGTTTGCTTTTCTTCAGCTTTCTAACTGTTTTCGCTCTATTATATCCTAACGCATTTTATATCAACTGCTTAATAACTGGTACTAAGATAAATCACATATTGTTAGAACCACTTAATCAAATATAATTGTAATTACCATTTTTCCGGTAAACACATGTGTTTATAGCCTCAGAAATTTCATAACTTGCTTAAGATTATCCAGTCAAACATGGCCACATAAACTGAAATACACAAATATAACTTTGTGAACACGAGTATTAAACATGTTTTTCTAACATACTTTGTGGAGGAGAAAAAGGATTGACAAGAGTCAATTATTAGCCATTTGTTTCGACTATATTAAGTCATGGGGAAGAAGTAGTAGGGGACAACAGCAGTGAATTGATCATCATCGTCCAAAAACACACACAAAAAAGAAGATAAAAAAACAAATAAATAACTCTAACAGAAAAGGTGTTGCATGTGAAGTGTTGTAGTACAATTTGTACAATGACCCCCACCATTTATGTCAGGCAACTCGCTCTCTAACTTTGTTGAAAAATAGAAGCATTGCGAGTGAAAAATAATAATTCTGTCCTTCTCTATAACCTTAACTAGATAAACTGCAAAGGCTGATGAAATGCAGTCTATGAAAAGTTTCACATCAGTCTCATGAATTTCCACAACTTACACTACGTGTAGGAATGCTCTTAATAGTATGAGATTTTTTGAGTAAAATCGTACGAACTTGATTCAAAGCGGACAATAATGATCAGATTATGTTAAATATCGTTGGGCTGATGTGTGTCTTATACCTGATGGAATACAGGTATAAACAGGCGAAGCAAATAGTCAGGAACAATTGCATATAATATAGATTAAACAAACCACATATTTTAAGTACACATAAAATCGATACATATCTCTTGAACCGTAAGACAATGAAACGAGCCTCCAAGCTTGAGCAAAATCCTTCCACGAGATCATTCTTCAGTTTGACAGTTTTCTGGTGTGTTACGCGAATAATACTCAAAGTCTGCAAAATTCGTGTGGCCGAATTTCTCCAATAAAAACATGTGGAAATATCTAGCAGCGAGACTTTTTCAACCGTGCTAGATCTTTCTTTCCATCGAGAAATCGGATTACACTCAATTCTTAATTATTCAAGCACAATATAGACCAAAAAAGGCCGTCTGGTACACTAAAGCTCCCGTTATATGCGAGGTTCGGGGAAGAACCGGACCACAAGGGTCTATTGTACGCAGTCATAAAATTCAATTAACCATTCTTTTAATTATGAAATTAATTCAAAATGTCTGAGTTAATTAATTTTACCATAATAAACTATGAATTATTCCACTATAAATTCATAATTACACTCCTCGTTTTAATTTTAAAATTCTTTCACCAAACTTTATTAGTTTCCCTTGTTAAGATTAAGATACTAATCAATAAATCAAATTATTGACAATTTAATTCATCGATTATTTTTTTTTAGACTTTTGCTTAACTTATTTCATGTGACGTATATAAAATTCACTTGCAAGATTTACACATTCCGATGGCTTGTCCATTTTCATCATTAGATTATGAACAAAATCTTTATAACTTATAAGAGCCGATGATTTAATCTTCGTATAAGCTAAACTCTCTACACTAAATCATCTATTATATAAGTAAAGAACACATGTGAATACATGATCTATATAAACTTTTATTAAAATTGAATGAATAATTATTCTATAATAATTAATACATGGCTAATAGTATATATTCGAACAATACCCGTATAATTAAAAAAATATGGTGAGAGTTTGTTTGATTAATCCCATGCATAGTAGGGCTAAATCTCAATCTGGATTATCATATTTTCAGTAATACTCTTAGAATTATACTTGAGTTTGTGCCAGTAATTTATTTCATCAAATTAAGTTGCAACTCCAAATCGTCCATTCTAGTCTAAGTTAATATGAAGGAGATCTAGAGAGAGAATGAAAATGACAAGCATGACAGAAAATGAGAATTCAAAAGAGCAAGAACAAAAAATAAACATAACACCACCAAGATGTACAGAGAGAAGATATAATTCTTTGCCGTTAATTAGAGATCTCGAATTCAAACTTTAAAAGTGCGCTTTCGGTTCCACCTATTCTCCACAGGAGGAACAATTCTATGACCTACTAAGTAAAAAGTGAAATACATGGATGGTCGGGGTGGGGGATATATTGAGAGAACAATTATTACCTAAAGTACAATAATGACTTCATATATGCTTTCGTACCATAAGACGAAGCATTTACTTACACAATATTATTGCCCCCACCCCACTTTCTTTTTTATTTTATTTTATTTTATTTTACTCTTAATTTTCTAAATTTCATTTAGCAAGAAATTATTGAGCAAACACAGCCTCAAACAGTTGGGGATCACGCCGCCTCCTAATCTTGGCCGGCATTATGCAAGCTCTTGATTTTTCTCTACAACCCTCACGTCTTTCGCGGATCGAAGTACATTAGCCTGTAAAATTGGTGATATGTGAATAACATTGAGAATAAAAATAAAATAAAATAATAGAACTATAGTATCCGGGCTAGCTTGCATCAAGGGCGTATGCAGTGTGTTAGCAAATGGTTTAATTGAACATATAATTTTTGACGCTGGAGTAAAACTTTATATGTAAAAATTCATTAAAATTGTAAAACATAATAACCCATAGCTTTAAAACTATAAGGGGTTAAATATAGCTGAACTCACGTAACTGAAATCCAGGATCCGCCTATGACTTACGCGACCTCAACTAAGAGTAATATTTAAATTACTAGAACATCTTATACACCAGAAAACTAGTGAAAATGTGTGTTTCGTATAAAAGAAAACATTCCAGAAAACAAGTTTTTCTAACAACCAAACAGAAAAACATATTTTACTTATAGGTCACGGGTTCAAGCAGCGAAAGTAGCCATTAACGCTTCCATTAGGGTAGATTATCTATATCAGACTCCTTGAGATGCCGTCCTTTCCGGACCATGTATGAATGCGGTGCCTTTTAGTCAATTTAAACTACTAATTTTTAAATTTTAGAGAGTGTTGGATAATGAGGCACAAAAAGAGTTGGCAAAATTTCTTCCGGTAAATTAAATGTTTTTTGTTATACCAAACACTCGTGAGATCACAAAAAGATACCTGATTATCCGTGATTTCTACAGCAAAGCCATCAACAATAACTAAGGATCTTGTCTTGTTGTAGCTGCCTGGCTCAAGGGTGTTTTCTAACAACTCATCATGTTTCTTGCATAAGTACAGATCAAGCTCCTGTGTTCCCTTCTTCGTCCTATGTTATAATATTATATATGTCATTTTGGACAAATTAGTAAAACTAAGAACATAGTTTGTAGAAAGTGATTTTACATAAGATAAAAGGATGATTCTAACCTGTTGGATTTAAGGCGCTCGTATTCTGGATCATGGTTCATGAAAACAAAGTAAACTTCTCTTCTATTTGCCATTATCACCTCACTCTCTCCTTCAACTTCAGATTTTTCTCAATAGAAATGTGGTTGAGGAAATATAAATTAAGTTCAAGAAGTGGCTATTTATACAAAAAGAGCAAGTAGATTTTGGTAACACGAAGGATTTTCTAGCTCACTTAAAGTAGCAAAAATAGTACTGGCTTTACAAGGAGAACAAAGTTTTGACGCGTGGAGAAGAGGATTTACTAGTTACTACTCAATGATAATGGGAAAAAAATAAAATAAAAAAAAAATAAAAAATAAAAATTATATATATATATATATATATTTACTGATTGACCGAGACTAGGGAGATGTATCGAAGACCGACCCGGTAGTAGATCAGACCGAGGCACGAGGACAAGGTACCGAGTTCGGAATTCGAGGTACCTGTCGAGATCGAGACCAAACAAGGTAGACATCGAGGAAGACTGGAGATAGCGTAATAACAGAAGACAAGATATCTATGGTTGGTCGACAATCGTGGCGAAAATCTCGGAACGGATCAAATCAGGAACGATTATCTAGCTAATCATGGGATTCCCTTCTGTAATTAGGATTGTACCATAAGTAGAATTCCTCTACTATATAAATGGGAGTTCTAATCATTTGTAGGACATTACCCTCGCGTATCAAAGCAATAAAACATTCTTTCTCGCTTATACTTTCTTGTTCATCATCTTGCCTTTTATTTTACTATTCTGCTATTAATCGGTTCGAGGGCACTCTAGCTCGAGGGCTAAATTACATTTCGAATACTAGTCTGCTTTACTTTATTATCAATTTATGTTATTTATCATCACATTTATCAATTGGTATTAGGTGAAATCGCGTCCTTAAAACCACATAAGGGTAAACAGTTTGGCGCCACCGTGGGGCTAAGGATAATAGTGATTGCTTAATACTGATTCCGATAACACACATTGCTTTACATTTGTTCTCGTAAGTGATTTTTATTTCAGGATCAGTATGTCAAACTCACAAGTATCACCCACACATTGTGACAACAGCCTCGGTTTTCACGGGGAAAACGACAATATAGCCATCCCAGGGATCGAAGTGCCTTAGGTTGACCTCGAGGGAGTACCAATTGCAAATCTCGTCGATGTCAGTTCACATGTCTCCCTAAATGCAAATCTGGGCGTTGATCTTGAAGGTAGCGTACGCAGGGAAGTTCGACCAGATGGTCGAGGTACGTAGGGCGGAGAAGATGGTGGAGTCAGCCTTCAGCTGATATTTGAAATGTTATTGGCCCAACAAGCTGCCATAGCGCAACTACAAAATCAACATCGAGCACCAAGTGGGCTCGAAACCGAGCCATCACCAGAAGCTGTTCACAGGGCCAAACCTGTACCGGAGAGATCGAACACTAATAAGTCGGGGACTAACCCCGCCATTATGAAATTGCTCAAGGAGCTCACTAAGCGGATCAAATCAGGGGAAAAGAAAATCGAAGAAAATGATAAAAATCTAGAAACATACAACTCCCGGGTTGACCAAATACCAGGGGCACCACAAATTCTAAAGGGATTGGATTCGAAGAAGATCGTGCAAAAGCCTTTCCCCCAAGTGCAGCTCCTAAGACCATCCCAAAAATATTCTGCATGCCAGAAATTCTCAAATATAATGGGACCACCGACCCTAATGAGCATGTCACTTCCTATACATGTGCAATAAAGGGGAATGACTTAGAGGATGACGAGATTGAGTCCGTTCTGCTGAAAAGGTTCGGAGAAAATTTATCGAAGGGGGCGATGATATGGAACCATAATTTGCCACCCAATTCCATCGATTCATTCACCATGCTTTCATATTCCTTCGTCAAAGCTCATGCCGGAGAAATAAAGGTCATGACTGGGAAGCCTAACCTCTACAAAGTGAAACCAAAGGACAACGAAATGTTAAGGGAATTCGTATCTCGGTTCCAGATGAAACGCATGGACCTCATGGTCACAAATGATTGGGTTGTCTAGGCCTTCACTCAAGGTCTGAACGAGCGAAGTTCGGCAACATCACGACAGCTAAAGCATAATTTAATTGAATATCCAACGGTGACCTGGGCCGATGTGCATAATCGGTACCAGTCGAAGATCAGGGTCGAGGGATTAGTTAGGAACCCCTTCCGGTTCCGTTTATCCAAATAGTTCCATCGGCAGAGTTCAAAAGGACATTGACAGAGAACCCCGATTGAACAGAGATCGGTATAAACCATACGTCGGAGATCGTAGAAACAACGACCCTATACACAATCCCGTTCGAAATGACCGAAAGAATGATCGAGGACAGAGCTCCGGAGGGATCATGAGTAAGAGTGGCTTCAATAAACATATCAAGCCTACAGAAGCATCGCGACTATCAGAGTACAACTTCAGCATCGACGCATCAGTTATTATGTCGTCCATCGGGCGAATCAAGGATACTAGATGGCCTAGACCTCTACAGATCGATCCGGCGCAAAGGAACCTAATCAAACATGCAAATACCATGCTACTCATGGTCATAGAACCGAAGACTGCAGACAACTAAGTGAGGAGTTAGCATGTCTTTTCAACGAGGGTCACCTTAGAGAATTCTTGAGCGACCGAGCTAAAATCCACTTTGATAATTAGTGATTTGTGCTACTATTTAATCTCGTTTCCATAGGTTTTGAGGCAAATTTGACTAAAATACTGCCACATTTTGATGCAAGTTGTTTAAATTGCAGGAATTGAGTTGATTTGTGAATATTGATCTAAAAAGGTCTCAAAAAGAGCAAAACTTATAAGTTCCTAGTACCCAGAAGAAACGCTACAGCATTCACTTTTTCGCTGCAGCGTTTGTCATTTCGCTGCAGCAGATTTCCCTCCGCTGCCCCGTTGTCAAACTTCAGAGAGGTGATTTTTGAGGCAAGCTCAGCGCTGACCGCGTTAAGTTTCCGCTGTAGCAATTTATCTACCACTGCAACGTCCACTATTACGCTGGGGCGTTTTGCCAAATTGAACAAGGTGACCCGCAAGGACCACTTTCCCTTGCCTTTCTTGGATCAAATGCTTGCTAGAGTTACGTGGAGAGCTTTCTACTACTTCTTAGATGGGTATTCAAGCTATAACCAAATATTGATAGCTCCAGAAGACCAAGAAAAGACAACCTTCACCTGTCCCTATGGGACATTTGCTTTTTCCAGGATGCCTTTTGGATTGTGCAATGCACCCGCTACATTCCAGCGGTGCATGATGGTAATTTTCACTGATATGGTTGAAGACTTTCTAGAGGTATTCATGGATGATTTCAGCGTAGTAGGGGACTCCTTTGATGAATGCTTGAAAAATCTTGATAAAGTCCTTGCCCGTTGGGAAGAAACCAACCTACTCAACTGGGAAAAATGTCACTTCATGGTTGAGGAGGGGATAGTTCTGGGCCACAAAATCTCAAAGCATGGAATTGAAGTAGATAAGCCCAAGATCGAGGTCATTTCCAAATTTCCTCCTCCGACCTCGGTGAAGGGTATCCGTATCTTTCTTGGGCATGCCGGGTTCTACCGGCGCGTCATTAAAGACTTTTCGAAGGTGGTGAATCCTCTTTGCAAGCTATTGGAAAAAGATGCCAAGTTCAACTTTGATGAAAATTGTATGAGAGCATTTGAGTTATTGAAGCAAAAGCTAACTTCCACACCAATTATCATCGTGCCAGATTGGAGCTCTCCTTTTGAGCTAATGTGTGATTCGAGTGACGTGGCGGTGGGCGCAATTTTGGGCCAAAGGGTGAACCAAATCTTTAACCCCATTTACCATGCAAGCAAGACCATGAACTCCGCCCAAATGAACTACATCGTCCGCGAAAAAGATTTGTTGTCGATAGTCTTTGCAATGGAGAAATTCATGCCTTACCTTATGGGTGCCAAGGTGATAGTTCACACCGACCATGCGGCGCTCCGGTACTTAATGATGAAAAAGGATTCCAAGGCTAGACTTATGCGGTGGGTGTTATTGCTTCAAGAGTTTGATTTTGAAATCATTGATAGGAAGGGGAGTGAGAACCAAGTTGGCGACCATCTATCCCATTTGGAAGAGCAAGGGACGCCAAGTTATGGCCTTGAGATTAATGATAGCTTCCCGGATGAACAACTTCTCTCCATCTCTATGCATGATATGCCATGGTTCGCGGACATCGCCAACTATATTATCACCGGTGTTGTCCCGTTTGAGCTCTCTTCCAACCAAAGGAAAAATCTTAGACGGGATAGCATGGATTATTATTGGGATGAACCGTATTTGTTCAAGATATGCAATGATGGTGTCATTCGGCGTTGTGTTCCCGAAGAAGAGAAAGTGTCATTCTTGAGTCATGCCACTCCTCACCTTATGGTGGTCATCATGGAGGGGCAAAGACTGCTTCAAAGGTCTTGAGTTGTGGTTTCTTTTGGCCTACTTTGTACAAGGATGCTAGTGAATTGGTTAAGCGGTGTGATGAATGCCAAATAATGGGTGGCATATCCAAGAAAGATGAAATGCCTCTCACTACAATTCTTGAGGTGGATATCTTCGATGTGTCGGGTATTGATTTTACGGGGCCTTTTGTTAGCTCATGTGGAAACATGTACATACTTGTAGCGGTGTACTATGTTTCAAAATGGGTTGAAGCCGTGGCTTTGCCCAACAATGAGGCCCGAATTGTGGTTGGTTTTCTAAAGAAGAATATTTTTACAATATTTGGGACACCCCGTTCCATCATCAATGACCGAGGGAGGGGGGTCTAATTTCAATAGGGCCTTTGATTCATTGTTATCCAAGTATGGAGCCAATCATAAAGTGTCCACTCCGTACCATCCCCAAGCAAGTAGTCAAGATGAAGTGTCTAATCGAGAAATCAAGAACATTTTGGACAAGACTGTGAATGCTAATCTGACGAATTGGTCCCGGAAGCATGATGATGCTCTTTGGGCTTACATGACTGCCTTCAAAACTCCAATCGTTATGTCTCTGTACCAGTTGGTATATGGCAAAGCATGTCATCTTCCAGTGGAATTGGAGCGCAAGTCACTATGGGCATTAAAGAAGATGAACTTGGATTGGGATACCGCTGCAAATCTGAGAGTTGATCACCTCAATGAGCTAGATGAGTTTAGATTCCATGCATATGCTAGCTCTTCTTTGTACAAAGACAAAATGAATTACTTGCATGACAAATATGCCGAAGACCGGGAGTTCAAAGTGGGACACTTGGTGCTTCTTTCAATTCTAGGCTTCGTCTCTTCCCAGGAAAACTTAAGTCCAAGTGGAGTGGTCTGTTTGAAGTGGTATTGGTTACACCCTTTGGTGCTCTTGATCTCAAAAACAAGAATGGCGAGATTTTTTTTGTGAATGGGCACCCGGTCAAGCATTATCTAGGTAAATTTGAAGATAGCCACGTAGTGGCTTTGCTGAAATTCCTTTGAAAATGGTAACATGCGTCGTGCCGCGACGTTAAATCAGGCGCTTCTTGGGAAGCAACCCAAGTGTTCTCTTTTCTTTCTTTTTGTCTTTGTTTTTGTTGCTTTTGTTAGAATAGTTTTTATGTGGGCTAACCATTTGTGAAGTTGATGTAGGACTTGGTGGATGCAGTGCAGGTGAAAATCTGGAACAATGAGGAAAATGGGAAAATTTTGCTGCAGCGGTCATAAATCCGTTGACAGCGGTGACCAAATGCTGTAGCGAAAAATGACCGCTAGTAGCGGTCCAACTAGGCCAAATTTACATACTCTATGAATCTCAACAACGCTGCAGCGTTTACTTTTACGCTGTCGCGATTGCATTTCCGCTGCAGCGGCAAAATTCCGCTAATGCGGCAAAGGCTAATGTTCAGCAAGTACAAAAGAGAAAAAGCGTGGTCAGCGGTAAAACTCCCCTGCCGCGCTAGGTAAGTCAGTATGGGTCCCACGGTCCTAATATAAATACTAAGGGACCCCCATTCTTTACCCTTTTCGCTGATTTGTAACATAATTACTACTCATACTTTTTCACTATTCATCTAAGGCTCTTGTCTTCATCTCTTTCCATCCTTCATCTTCATTAATTACTGGTATGTTCTCATGAATTGTTTTTAATTTAACACTTGTTCTTAGTTTTTAGAGTGATTTAGTTTTTCTTTCTTTTTTGTTCTTTGTTTAGAGTTAGTGCAACCCTAATTGTTGAAATTAAATCATCAATGAGTGCTATAGTTGTGGGGTAATGATTTCTGGGCATCTATGTAGATATAGGGTTCTTCATATTGGTACTTTTGTGAAAATATTGAAAAATTGATAGAACCTTAGACCTCAGTGCGTTTCTCTGATAAACTCCGCTGCAACGTTTCAAAATTCCGCTGACACTGGAGTCCTCATACTCCACAATTGTTAACCCTAGGATTCCGCTTCAGCGGTCAAAAATCCGCTGATAGTGGTCCTGTGTCCACTGCAGCGGACAAAAATACGCAGTCCGCATTTCTTAAGTTCAGAGAAGTTCACTCTCAGTGTACTCAGTTTCCGTTGCAGCGACCAAAATTCCGCTGTCAGCGGTGGCCAAACGTTGCAGCGGTCCAGTTTTTCGCGGACAACATTTTGCAGAATCAGAGAAGGGGTAGTCTCATCCCCCTAGTTTTGCGGCAGCGTTCAAAATTCCGTTGTCAGCGGTGACCTTCCGCTGCAACGGTCATTTTTTCCGCTGACAGCGAATCTCTTGTCTGTGCACTGTCTGCCTCTCAGCTTCTATACAGTCTAAGCTTTGATTGGTACTATTTCTAACAACATTTGTGACGTGTTTGCAGAGAATGGTGAGATCACGGGGAGGACCTGACAAGCAACCCGGGAGAGGCGAACCTACAAGGGGTCGGGGCAAAGAAAAATAACAGAATCTTTTGGGTCCGACACAGGGAATAGGAAAGAAACAGAAAAGAAAAAGGACAAGCCCTTCAGAGTCCGAGTCTAGTGAGTATGTGCCCTCTCGGGAAGCTTCGGAGGAACAGAGTGGGGTAGCTTTAGAAGCAGCATTGTCATAGCCACGGAGACTCATCAACGAGCCCACTAGCTCTGAGGCTTCTAAGGACTCTTCTAGACATTCAGCTACTCCCGTGGGCACAGGTGCAACATCCCAATCAGCAGCCCCTCCTTCCATCAACCTCGAAAGTTCATATGAGGCTCCTGATGATGGAAGGGGTGGAGACACCCAAGTGCAGACTGCTGGTGTTCTCAGGACCAGAAACCCGTCAATGTGGCAAGACCGATTCCTCTGAATCGGCCTACCACTAGTTTAGAGAATGGTGGCCCCAGAGATCTCTCATCCCGGAAAGGCCTTTCATCATCAGTGTTCTCCTACCCCTCCACCCCAATGTGAAGAAGCAGTTTTTAGAAAGAGCGTGGTGGGACCTCTTTTGTACCAAAGTGGTTGATGCAAATGAATACGTTGTGAAGAGGTTCTATACAAATGTGGCCTTCACCAAAAAGGGCACATACCTCACTAAAGTTCGCAACCAGAAAATTATGTACAATGGAAAGGATTTTAATTACTATGCGGGTTTCGTGGATGAAGATGAGACTCGGTACTTGGAGAAGGTGAATATGAAAGATTTGGATCGCTCATAGTTGGCCTCAGTCATAGCTATCCCATGGACTACACTGACATGGTTGGTTGCATGCACTGCCATCAAGAGAAACACATTGAGCTTTGAAGCCAGGGGAAGGGCCACTTTTGTTTGCAGCAGGATAAACCTGATACTCCATGACAGTGACATGCCTCTTGCTAGGGCAGTGATAGTGGGTGCTATTATGGATGGTATCCCGATTAATGTTGGGAATATCATGTCCAGGGTTATAGACCGGATTGTGCAGAGGAATGAGGCCTCCTATCCCCTTCCCAACTTCCTTACTATGTATTTCCAGGACAACGATGTTGGGGGGGGGGGAGATTTTCACACTTTTGTAAAGCCCTGGTCTGATTTCTCATGGTATAGTTTGAAAGGGTCAGACAACCCCAGGGAAAAAGGGAAAGCCACCACATCTTCAGCCCCTGGTACTTCCACAACTACAGAGCCTTCCGCTGCTGCTGAAGGCTCCATTGCTTCTGAGGGGTTCACTGTTGCTGCTGTCCCTGAGCCTCCGTCAGAGATTCAAAGCAAGTAAACATGTTCATGAACATTCAGTCGTCAACACACTAACTAAATAATCTTAGGAAGATTCAGATTACCCAATTAGGCATATAGAATCTCACAACTAGCAGCATTAGGGGTAATTAAATGCTAAAAAGACTTAAAACGTGTGTGAAGTTAATAGAGTGATGCTTAAAAGTAACCCAGAAACATATTAAGCCATGGATTCAGAAGTAAGAACATATGCAAATCTGAGACACATAAGGATGAAATTGCAAAAAAGTCAAATAACTTACTAGTTAAACGAAAATGCAGGAAAGAACAAAAGTCCACAGTATTATGAACTTCAATGAGAAGCAAAAATACATGATTTAATGGCCTTGGCTTTCAGTCGGCCAAAACCAAAGTATAGAGCGAAACAACAGAGTAGAGCTTTTAGATCTAGTGAGGTTATAGTGATTCAAAAGTATGCCTAACGGGGAATGGGGAGGGGTTTATATATTGTATAAATCGAACAAGTAAACATGAAAAACAAATTATTCAGACACAAATAAGGAAAAATATTCTGGAATCAACTAGAAACGATTTTAGGTCACAAATAGAATGGGTTCAGTAAATCAACAGGGAAACACGAAAAAAAATACCAAAAATCATTTAGAGTCAAATTTAAGGCAAATAAAGTAGAAAATAGGGAAGCATGTCGAATTAAACAAAGAGGAAAAGTATCAGTCCAAAATCAGTAAGGAACAAAGGGAAATTCAAACCCTAGTTGACAGAAATCGAAGATTGGCTGATATCTCGGCTAATCGGACCCATATAGCTATGGTCGTGGAGTATATGGATGAGATACATGTCCAAATTCAAGCAGTCAAAAGGGAAACGTCAGGAATCTAGGGAGATACCATAGATTCATAGGAGATAGCGATATAACACACAAAAGTTAAGAGAGTCGTGGAAACATCCATGGTTGAGACGGATTTGAAGAGGTTTTTTGAGAGACAACTAGGGTTTCTGTGAGATGGAGGGGTGTTTGAAGGCGGCTGTTGAAGGGAAATGGGGGTTAGGGCTTAGGGTGAGGGGATATAAGGAAATGAGGGGGAGGTGATGTGAGTCGTTGATCACGTTTGATCAACAACTGGGATTTGAGGAGAGTTGGATCGGTTTGGACTGGGTTGGGTCACCTAGGATTGGGTTAGGATTATTGGGCCAGGGGGTTTGGGTAGTTTAGGTCCGAAAATGGGTGGGTTTTTAGGCTAATTTTTAAATATCCAATATTTAATAAATAAGTAGTTTATAAAAGTAATTAACAAATAACAAAAATATCATTTGTGCATTAAAAGGATTAAAAATAATTACTTAACATTATCAAAATATAAAAAGTCATTTTCTGCATAAATAATGTAATTATACGTGGGCTATTATTGCAAAAATGTGCAATTAGCACTAAAAATGCAAATGCAATTATAAGAAATGCATTGAAAATATTTAAACCTCACGTTGGTATAAATGATAAGTTTAGATGATTAAATCATCCTAAAAATAATTTGAAGGATAATCATTAGACATTTATATAATAAAATGCAGGAATAAATTGGTTTAAAGTCTTTAAAAATTATAAAAATACTTAGGTATGCTTATAAATCAAACGATGATGCATATGCACTATTTTGAAGGTATGTATATGTATTTAAAATATGAGGTAAAAATTGGGTATTGACAGCTGCCCCTCTTTACCCAGGAATGATGAAAGAGTTGTGGGTAAAGAAATGATGACCAATTTTGACCGAATGAGGTGATTTGGAAAAGATATAGGGCGAACCTGGTTTTTGAGTTGCCTACATATCCCTTGTTTTACATGAATCAGGCCATGTGTAGTTCTGGATCCAACGGTAGAATTAACCGATGGAGTTGTTGTAGGAACCGACAAGCTTTTCTGGACAGGACGATATCAGGATTGTAAATTTATGTATCTGGGAATGGTTATGTATATTTAAACAGTTATCAGATAGGAATGGGTTACAGACGGTGGTTGGTTACGTTTGAAATAATTGCAGGTTATGAGCGTTGAATGGAAACCAGAGCGAATATTGCTCCCGTTAGGAGAACGGTTACTTCCTGGATCACCTGCAAAACTTAAGACACAATGCATGCAAATATATATATATGGATTATTGCGAGAATTTAGACATAATGCAAATTCCCTTTGGACCATGAAATCTTTCTTTGGACGGCGGGTTAGACCATGATGTCCTGGGCCATGAATTGCGTGGTAAGGAATTCGCAGGCCATGAAATGATGTTCTCGAGCCATGAGGATGGTTCCTCTGAACCATGATGCCTTTGAATAATGATGTGCAATATTGAGAGATCCTCAGGACATGGCATGGTGTCTTCTGACTATGAGGATGATGCCTTCGAACTATGACGCCTTCGAACAAAATGGCGATATTTCAGCCCATGAGATGCAAAGACATGATGCTTGGGGAAACAAGACAAAGCTTAGTCTCGTGTAAGATCGGGGGCAGAGCTTAGACCTGAGGTAGAGGATAGTGCAAGGTTTCAAATAGTATAGCATTAGTGGTTACGTGAGGAGAGACAATGTTTAGTCTCATGCAAGAATGGAGACAATGCTTAGTCTCGTGCAGGAAAAGGCAATGCTTAGCCTTATGCAATTAAGGAGGCAGGGCTTAGACTTATGCAATTGAGGAGGCAGGGATAAGACTCATGCAAAATGGAGACAATGCTTAGTCTCATGCAATGAACAAATAATAAGTAGGAGTAGTGTATTTCTTAGCTGGAAATATGTTTGCGCTTGGCAGCTTCGTTGTTATAAAGATAGTGATTCCGAGGTGTGCACGAATTTGAGAATATTTCTTGTTCCTGCATCCAAAGAAAAATCGTGAGTTTTACGGGGAAGGTTGGTTCATGCCTCCACCTGCTTGCTTTGCTATGCTCTGCTTCATATCAAGGTCATGCTTAAGTTACGATGGATAGCATTTGGTTGCTCATAAAATAAAGTTTTTCAAAAATATGGGTGCATTTGATGAATGCAGCTATTTAAAACATAGTAGTATACAATATCAAATAAATTAGATGAACCAATGGTTGTGACACTTTCAGAGACATTGCGACCTCCCTGCATTAGAATTTTGAGGGCCTTCCTCAAAATTCTTCCCTTGTTTACTTAGGTGATTCTCTGACCGTCCTGCATATGATGACGTCGGCTGGATTTGATTCGAATTTTGAGGGTCCTCCTCAAAATTCTGTCCAGTTTCTGATTGTGGGGAAAATGAAAATTTTATTAAATTGCGATCGAACCCACATGGCTGCCTACGTATCCTCTCTTAAACGGGAATCAGGTCAAGCGTAATTCAATTACATCAAATGAGGAATTGTAAACAGTTTAAACATAATATCTTTTGACTGCGTCTAAATTGATAGGCTTTGGCCAACTCTCTCTGTTTATTTCTGCGAGTATGAGTGCTCCTCCTGTTAGTACTCTGTGAACCATGTAGGGCCCTTGCCAATTGGGTGAAAATTTTCCTTTGGCTTCTTCTTGATGTGGAAAGATCCGTTTCAGCACCAACTGTCCTGGTGTGAATTGTCTAGGTTTAACCTTTTTTGTTGAAAGCTCTGGACATCCTATTCTGATAGAGTTGACCATGGAAAACTGCATTCATTCTTTTCCCATCAATGAAAGTTAATTGTTTATAGCGGCTCCTTATCCACTCTGCATCATTAAGTTCAACTTCTTGTATAATTCTCAAGGAAGGAATTTCTACCTCCGCGATGACAACTTTAGTACCGTAGACCAGCAAATAAGGAAAAGAATGTATTTCTAGTAGTGAACAAGCGTTGGTTTACTTTGAGAAATTTGTAAAAAAATCAATTACTCACATTTTAGTGGGAGGAGTATTATGCACGGAAAGGCTAACTTTGAAATTGAATTGATTTAAAAAAGTAGTGACTATGCAATTGCAGTTTGAAGTGTGAGTTAACTAGAAACTCTTTATCTAGATGATTGAAAACATTTTGAGCTGACTGTAAGTTATAAGTTGATTGGAAACTTATAGAACACTTAGACCGTGTATGGTATGAAGGAACTCATTTTTCGTTTTTTAATTTTCTCATGTTTGGTTGGTTTTTTCTCATGAACTTATTTTTCTCTCGTTGGAGGAAAATATTTTCCCTAAATCTTGTTAGGGAAATATTTTCCAAAACTCTTACACTCCCCACCTTATTCCCCATCCCCACCAACCCATCCCCCATGCCCAACCACCCTCACCCCACCCACACTCGCCGCCCCTCACCCCACCCTAAATAGAAAAATACAATTAAAAATATTTTCTTTTCATGTTGTAGGTAGAGTACATATGTTTTCATTTGAACAAACTGAGTATTTTCTTTTCATGATATAAAAAAGGTATCTTCCTTTATTTCAACAAAAAAAAGTATTTTATTTTCATGATATAGAGAAGGTATTTCTTTCATTTCAACAAAATAATATAGTAAAAGGTATTTTTTTCTTATTTTAGTAAAATAAGTATTTTCTTTTATGATGTAGAAAAATTATCTCCTTTTATTTCAACAAAATGAGTACTTTCTTTTCATGTTGTTGAAAGAGTATTTTCTTTTTAGTTATTGAGCAAATTTCAGCATTATTTTTGTGTGAAAGGTGGATCTAGGATTTAGATACTGCGGGTGCCACATTCATATTCAACGAAATTATCATCAATTATTTTAAAATATTTAGAATTTTAAGATTAACTAAAAGTATGGTTATTAATCTTCTTTTATTTGAGTAGAAACTCCTAATGTTTAGGACTTTAACTTCCAATAAGCTTAGATAAACTATTTTCTTATTTAAACTAGGGGTGGCAAATGGGCGGGTTGGGCTGAATTTGGGCGGATCAAGATATGTTAGGTCAATAAATGGGTCATTGCCCAACCCAGCCCAAAGTGTACTTGGGCTAAGATGAGTTGGGTCAAGATGGGCTAAACAATGGGTCATAACCCAACCCGCCCAACTTGACCCATATTTTTGAACCATGCTCATCTTGCATTAAAAAATCTTTTTACCTTAAAATAAGTAAGTTGAAAAATATTTTACGGGTGGAGGTGGGGTAGGGGAGGGGGGAGGGGGGGTAGAGGGTAGGGTAGGTGGGTGGTGAAGAAAAACAAAAAAATAGAAAATTTAAAATACAAAAAAAAAATAAAAAATTTTGAGGGGTTTGCGCACGATGGGATGGGGGTGGGGGGAGGTTAGGGGTATGGGTGAGTGGGTGGGGCAGAAAAACAAAAAAAAATTAAAAATAAAAAAAAAATGTAAAATTAGGCCAACTAAGTAATTTTCTAGATAAATTGGGTTGAGATCCCTTTGTTTTGGGTGAGTTTCATGGGTTCTATTTGGGCTGCTAAATGGGTCAGAATGGGTCATAAAAAATAATGGGTTAACTTGGGCTCAGCCCAAATTGACCCATGAGCTAAAATGTATTTAGCCCAACCCATTAATCTTTGGGCGAGTTGGACGGGTTAGATGGGCTTGAGCTCAAATTGTCACCCCTAATTTAAACTATATAATAAAATTATAATACCTTTTATGTTAATTTCCTAATATGTATATTAATTCTAAGAGAATATAAATTGATATAACAAAGAATCATGAACTACCTGATACAATGATGCTCCTACTAATAAATATGAAGGAGTCGTCCTTGATTAACTCTAAGCCTCTACCATTGAAACCTTGGTACATTTTTTTACTCTGGGTGACAAATCTTTTATCTAATACACCCACAGAGAGAATTTTTATCGAAATTTGTGGGCTACGTGTCACCCTATTGGGCCTTAATAGATCCGTCCCTGCTTGAAAATGTTGGGTATTTGTTTTTGGGGGGAGGGGGAAGGGGGGATGGACATGGGAAATATGGGGATTCGAGGGAAGGGAGGGTGAGGAGAGTAGCATAAAAAATTATTTTAAAAAAAAATATTTTTTAACTCTCCAACCAAACACTAAAAAATATTATCCGATAAAAGCTTTACATTCACCAACCAAAAATAAATAAATGACAGAATCACTCATTTTCCAAGAAAACATTTTCCTTCGTACCAAACACACCCTTATTTCATCTCCTCTTGTGTGATTATCAATTGACTATTATGAATATGCATGTGTCTATAAGACTTTTAAATTCCTTACTACTAATTACACATGTGTAAAGCTAGTGGAGGATCTATAGTATTGTTATTAGGTTCCCGGGAACGCAGTAACTTTTGCACAGATACTATAGGTGTGTTTGGTATAAAGAAAAATATTTTTCATGAAAAATATTTTCCAGGAAAATATTGTTTTGGAAAACAAAGTAGTAATCTTATTCATTTTCTGGTGTTTGGTACGCAAATCAAGGAAAATATTTTCTCAAAAGTATTCATAAATAATTTTGATACAATAAACATGAGGCCATAAACTTTCAAACCAACAACCTTCCGAATGCACAAATTTCATAAACTTCTGAACCGCAAAACTTTCGCAACCGCGAAATTTCGAACCCGTAAACTTTATAATTTCTAAACACGTAAACTTCGAAACACATAAACCTCCAAACTCATATCATTGGAACTTATAAAGTTTTAAACCTGTAAACCAAAAGATGAAAAAAGTAAAACTGAAAATATATATAAAAAAAATCTCGGGGGAAGGGGTAGGGGGTGGGGGTGCAGGAAAAAAAACAAAAAATTTCAAATTAAAAAAAAAAGTAAAAATATTTTTTGTGCGGAATGGGGGTGCAAGAAAAAAAAATAGAAATTTTCAAATAAAAAAAAATAAAAATATTTTTTTTTGCGGGTGGGGGGGGGGGGGGGATGGGGNGGTGGGGAAGGTTGAGAAGGAGTTTTGGAAAATATTTTTCCTTCTCTTGATATGGAAAACATTTTCCTTCAATTGGAGGAAAATGAATTGATGAGGAAAATATTTTCCAAAAAAATTAAGTCAACCAAACATGGAAAAATTGAAAAATATTTTTCTTCATACCAAACACTCCCTATATTTCTATTAAGAAATCCATTAAATCGCGAACCCAATTATTGTTATATATGAATTTGAAATTACGATAGTAACCCATAAACTTCAAATCCAGGATTCACAGTCAAACTTATGAGTGGAAGACACCAAAGGATCAGCAAAGTAGATAGGGTAAGTGAGTACACAAAATTTGGTAAGCTAGATTAGTGGGATGCATGGAAACGGGTCATTATAACTTGAATGAGACCAGAAAAAGACAATTTGGAAGTGTGGGATACACGCACAAATATTCAAAGACAATTAAAGGATAAACTTTTGATCAACATTACTATTTATATACAAGCTTTTGTTCAATGATTACTTAAGTTGTACACACGAGCCTATAACATACAGTGCTCTAGGCACACTACATAAGTTATGAACATTATGAGCAACAATTGTCTTTAGTGAAGAATCAATAGCAAACTTGAACCAGATTTCTATTAATTTAAGCAGTTGGATAAGAAGCTTCCATAGCAATTCCACAAAGTCCTTCCTCAGCATCAATGTTTCTTTGCATTCTAATGTAACCTTTCTCGCCCCAACTAGTGCCCCACGAGTTCTTGATTAACCAATAATCCGTACCATTACTAGTTTTACCATATCCAATAGCTGTAACACCGTGATCTAACTCAGTTCCACATTCTCCAGTAAAAACACCGCTAGAATAGAACTGAAAATCTGATCCACCAGCATCAATTGCGACAGATACAGGTTGGTGAGCTACAGCTTTGAGTAGAGCAGACTCGTTGTTGGCTGGGACATCTTCGTAACCAGTAATCTTAGCAGCATGGTTGGATTTCTTTCCAGTTTTGCAGGTGCCATCGATTCCCTCGTATGGGTAATTGGATTCAGTAGTAAGCCCATGGTTCTCGATGATAAACTTGAATGCATAATCCATGAGACCACCTTGACAACCCATATCCCAACTCGTGTCGCAATCCACAAGTTCCTGCTCAGATAAGGAAATCAACTTACCATTCTTGATCTTGTTGATTCCTTCTGTGGCAGCAACAGCAGAAAATGCCCAGCAACATCCTACATAATTAGGTTGATTTAGTTTTTGGTGTTCCAGATTCCTCGAAGGAATATATAAATTGAGACATAATATAATTAAGTAATCAAAAATAGATCCAGGAGATCAGTGCAAGGCAAGGCCCAAACGTGAGGGAGAGTGTTGAGAGATTTGGCCCATGAAAAATGAAAAAAGAATCAGGCCCACACATGACAGAAAGCGTTGAGACACAATAATTAAAAAACTGTTCTCTCTCAACATGTTAGATGCAATGGTCGCATAACAACATCAACAACAAACACAGTGTAATTCCACAAGTGGATTTGGGGAAAGTAGTGTGCATGCAAATCTTATCTCTACCTTGTGAAGGTAGAGAGACTATTTCTGATAGATGCTCGGCTCAAGGACAGAAGAAGCAAGAAGTAGCAACAACCAGTAACAACAACAAGATAAGAGGGTCGCACAATTTGACAATATATGATAATGAGTTAGTTTGACTTACCGCACTGTCCTTGGTCCTTAACTCCAGTAACTGCGCCCATCTTTCTCCAATCCATAGTAGCTGCTAACGCAGTCACATTTTCGTACTTGAATGATGCGGTTTCAGATGTCTTCTGATGAGAACGCATTTTATACCCATTGTGAGTGGCTCGGAATTCCTCATTCGTCAAATCAGCAAATTCATTAATGCCAAGTTTGTAAGGCCGAATCCCTGCATTGTTGACGGAATCAATGTACTCAGCATTTTTCTTGAATATTTTGAGTCTTTTTTCCTTCTCTGCATCATCTGTGTACACACGCCTAAAACGATCCATCCACTGCTCGTGTTTCTGGACCATTGAGGCTTCATACAAGCCGCGAGATGAGGCTCGAGAAGCCTGCATTTCCAATACTAGTAGAGCTGCAAACGCAAGCTTCCAATTGAATGTCAAAGCCATTTTTTGCTACCTGAATCTTTCTAATGATACTAATATTTTTGTTTGAATGTTAGTGAAATGTTTAGATGGAGCAAGGAATTTATAGTACTGAAGAATATGTTGTCAGTTAACGTTTATGTACGATTGTGACAATGAAGATATACACCGTACACGATGTCCTGATGTCCTCAAATGAACCTCTCATTTGTAATAAACCTCTCATTTGTAAATTTCTGATATGTTTTCTTTTCTAAATCTTGGAATTTGGGCACTAATGAAGTTCATTCATTGGCCCACGGCACAGTAATTAGCCGATATAGAAATGGAGTACTCGACTACTATACTATCATATTTGCAAATCACAATTTACTTCTCTTTTGGCCATTAATATGACACGGAACAGAAAGAAGAATAATGATCACAGCATTTTTCCCCTTAAGCTACGGGAAAGAATTTTCTTAAATGACATCCTTACTTTTCCAATTATATGTAAAAAAATATATACATAATCGCGGTGTCTGAGCCAGCTTGCTCGCACCTCGATTAATTTCACGAGGTACCTGCTATCTCCTACTCCACCAACGCTTGGACGGACAGATAGAAGAAATCACCTATTCCCTCCGTTCCAATTTATGTGAACTTGTTTGACTGGGCACGGAGTTTAAGAAAAAATGAAGATTTTTGGAATTTGTAGTCCTAAACAATTCAAAAAGGGACCCAGAGTATTTGTGTGGTTATAAAACAATTCATTAAGGATGGAATTGTAAGTTTAACCAAAATTGTTTCCAAATTTAGAAAGGGGTCATTCTTTTTGGAACGGACCAAAAAGGAAATAGGTTCCCATAAACTGGAACGGAGGGAGTAATATTTTTGTCTCCGCTAAAATTTGAACCGTGAACCTTTTGGTTCTCTACCTACTTTATTGGTCATAAGGCCACATCCTTGGGTGCAGAATATATTTTCTTGAGCAAACAACTCGAGTAGTAATGAAATTAGTAAGGAAAACGAAGCGAAACATAGCAAGAGTATATGCGAGAATGTCAAAACCAGTGTGTTGATCATTCAGTAGCTTTATTTCTTTAGAGTGCCTCATAGCCTGTGACTCTTCATTCTTTTAATTTAACCCTACCTTAATATTAGGGTGACTTGTCTCTATTTACGTGCCATAATTTTCAATTCTTTGCTAAATCGAGTAAAGTGTTTATACCACCATATGTTATCGTGGAGCTATAAGTAATCTTTCATCTTTAACTACAGGTCTTTGGTTCGAGCTCTAAGTATAGAATCGTCTTTGACAGAGAACGCTTTGACCCCAAAAGTGGGACTAATTGGGCCCCAAAGTGAGCATCAACACCGGGTGGGAAACCTAAAAAAAAAAAGTAACCGGTGATTATTAGTGTAAATACTAAGAAAGTCACATGATTTTTAGATTAACATTGATTACCTAATTTAAAGAATGATTTGACAGACCAGACTTCGTTAAACCAAAATTGTAGAAAACCTATGGGATGTAAGTATTCATATAAACAAACTCAAATAGTTTGTAATTGAAATATAGTTGTATACCAACTTTCAGTGCAAACATACAAAGACGATTACAAGCATGTTCCTAAAACAAAATGTACGAAGGGTATTTTCCAAATTTGGAGTATTATTTTCAGGAATTTTCCCTTCACATTCTTATTCTTTTACTGGGGATGAGGAAGAGGAGAAAAATAGCTTGGGACTTCTAGATTTTCTTGGGAACAACTAATGCTCCAGGGAAAACACATACTCCTATAACACACCCCAAACGCAAAGAAGGGTGAACAATACAACCCAAAAAACAAGGCACTTTTTTCGCCCCTTTTATAAATTAATTATAATTATAAAATAAAAAAAATAAAAAATAAAATAAAATAAAAAGAGGAACAAGAAGAAGAAGCATTGTTTCAGTCTAGACAAATAAAATTTTAAGCATTTATAGCACACCAGCCTCTAAATGATACAAGTGAATAGCGTGCCTTTGTTACCCCAGTAAGCATATGATTCTTATGACAACAAGAAGCTCATCCACGAGTACAGATATTTACAACCAATGCTCAATATTTTTTTCTGCCAGAAATAGTACTGGTTCTTCACAATGTGAAATAGCCAATTGCAAGAATAACCTGGTTCCAAGTTACACACAGGAGGAGACCTTCAGATGATTCAAAAGGAAGCATCAATATAAGTATACATGTGTATATATACACTCTTCTGAGATCCAGTAGGACATACACAATACCTGTCGCTACACTCACCTTCTAATCAAAATCCATGTATGCTCCAGCAACAAAGATAGACACCCACACAGCTGCATTTGCAAAAACTGTGGAGCTACATTCTATCAATAGGCTCGGTATGGCCCTGCACTGCCAAACGCTCTGACACATCAGCTAGCGATTTGAGGTTACACCGGATTAGGGCCTCCACAAAGAAGCATGTTTCATCCTTAGTATTCCCATCTGGTACATCTACTACAAATGACTCGATTACAATTGTTCCAGGTCTCCCATCAATGACCTCAGGGTGAACAGTGATAATCGATGAGTAGTTCTGCCATGTTTTCAAAGAAAAAGGAAAACAGTCACTTGCTAACCATCTCATTGAATTATTGGAGATATAAAGTAGTAATATCTCTGTTTCTCAAACAAAAAGCATAGTACTCCACAAGATGCAAATACACACTGCCATAACTTTTACTGCACAGGGTGGAACGAAAGCTGGCTCGGGTTACGCATATGCAAGCACGATATTTTCATGATGGCTATGTATATTTGGTGAAGACACAGAAAAAACGATTGAAGAAAAGGAGCATATTAAGAGCTTAACATAATGAGTTGAGATAGCGCAAGGTAGGCTAAGTTGCTCGGACTCGGGTGCGGGTATCCGATACGGGGACGGATCCGAGTATCGGATTCGGCAAAATCTAAATTTTAAGATTCGGGGGTGCGGATCCGGATATGGATACGTGTGCGCGGGGATTCGGCTAATAAAAAATAGAGCTATAAAAATATTGTAAATTTAGAGAGATATTCTGCGAAAAACTTACATGAATATTGTACAATTCAATCTTTCATTCTCCAAGATGGACATTATTCTTTCATTCTCCTAATTCCTAAATCTGTTTTATTTTTATTTTGAAAAATCAAAATCTCAATTTTTCTCCCAAATTTGTCGATGGACTCCGGTCAAAGCGTACGAAGTCAGTTGACCGTATCCGGAACGTATCCCGCTCCTGCTCCCAAACTAGTTGGGCTTGGTTAAACGAATCTTTAACATTCATTCCACTCAATCTGGACCTCTTTTTCCTGAAGGCAAACTACCTCGGAATAACTTCGCCCAAGGGAAGCTTCTAACCAGTCTTATAAATTCATGATCTTAACAGGTCATTTTGCTTTCCATCACTCCACTTATCAAATATTAGCATTACACACTCACAGGATAAAGAGAAGCTGAGAAATCTTGTTTTGGTAAAAGGGTCCCACATCCCATGATATATTCTCATTGCACGTGTGCAGCAATACTTCTTCCAGAAACAGCAAAATGCCTCTCGTTATGGAGGAAAATTGACCAGGCATTTACTTCTCCATTTCCTAACCAAAGACAGTTAATGAACAATACAAAATTACTTCATTTTTTAATGAAACGATTTAACATGCTTACCATCTGAAACATTAAAGTTCCACAACAGAAACCATGCAAGATCAAACTTGATATCTGCTATAAGTTCGTCTATCCCATTATATGTGACACTCTTTTCTTTTTAGTTAGTCTCAAAAATATTGACATTTCAATTTTACCATTACTGATAGGAGTTATTGGGATCCCAGTTGATAAAAAGCTTATTTTTTATAAAACTTGAAGGGATGTGTGGAACTTACCATCTCCCGCTTAAATGGTTGCTGTAAAAGTCAGCTTTGGTACTTCGCATTTATTTAGCTTATTACTGACATGAGTTATTGGGATCCCAGTTGATAAAAAGCTTATTTTTTATAAAGAGAGGGGAACATGAAGGGAAGTGTGGAACTTACCATCTCCTGCTTAAATTGTTGCTGTCAAGGTCAACTTTGGTACTTCACATTTATTTAGCTTATGTATCAAACACATCCACAAAGGAAAGACATTTGAATAAGCAATGGTAACATCGATGAATGCTGACACTTCAAGTTATAAGTCCAAATGCTGTGTGCACGTGTGCATAACCTATGTTGCGCGGACTCTCCAAAATGCCGCACCTCTGTCGGATCCTCCAAAACTACACTATCTTTGGAGGATCCGACACACACCCGGCAACATTTCGGAGAGTCCGGGCAACATAGTGCAAAACTAGTAAACTCTTGTGAATCTCATTCCACGCAATGGATGCTTAACTTATAATGATGCCAAATCAAATAAGAAGTCTTAAGTATTTATCAGCCTTTCAAAACAGAATGCTGGAATAAACATTGTTTGATCTATATCTAACAGTTTTTGTTCTGGTTGAAGAAGTGGTCAGGAAATACAAAATTAGAGGTGAGAAGGAGGACAAGGGTAAACCGCCAAAACAAGGACAAGTTAGTACTCATGTGCCACAGACTCCTCAGTGAAGTTCTCAAGTACATCTAGCATTTGATACTAGAGAAGTAATCAGAAAGTTGAATGGTGGGAACATCATATCTAGTTGTAGCGACCAAGTAAAAATAGCAAGGATTCAAGTACATATAAACTCTCTACAATGCAAAGCCTATCCCACCCAACCACAACATGGAAAGGAGCATAAATAGTCAACATTAATGCAGTTATATGCAGATGCATGATTGTTAGCGGTAAAAAATGGTTTCTTACCATTCAAAAGGCGCTTGGATATACATTTCTTCTCTTAACATTCAAAAGATGCTCGAATATATATATATATATATATATCCCTTTTCTACTGAATAAATTCAGCCTCAGTTAAATACCATAAAATACACAAACACCTTGGCTTACACACACACACTCACATCTACATCCATCCAAAGCATTATTTCCTATGTATTTTCTGTAAGAAGATAAAAGATGCATACCCTAAGCCTGTGATCTCCACCAACAATCTTCACGCCAAAGATGTGCTCCTCGTCATCTAGAAGCTCTAACCTCTCCTTGCTAGTGGTGGCCGGAAGACCTGATCTAACATTTACTTCTCTCACACTCCCAATTTCAAGGTCCCCTTGCACGACGCACCTGCTAACGAATGGTTTGTACCTTTGTGGTTGATCAAACCTTCTCACCAATGACCATACCTATGAAAAATACCACATCAGTAAGAGCTCAACAAGAATATATATGGTACATTCAGTCACACATCCAATGATTGGTAACATATGAAATCAAGTATATAATGCAATTTGGTTTACCAAAGCCATTTCCATCTCCAAATGCAAACTAGGAGAACATCTTAGGTTATGAAACAATTCAATAATGTATGTATAAAAATATATTTTCTTCTTTACCTCAAAACAGCAGCGAAATATTTACCTCAAAAACGCATGCACTATTGTTCACTGTATTACTTAACTTGTTTTTAAACCAAGCGAACCCTAGGTGACAGTGAAACTTTTATACAATCTAGTAATTTGTCATAAGATATTCAATTTATTTTTTAGGTTATCCTATAAAACTTGAAAAATTACGCACTGTCCTAGGTCAATTAAATCTAATGCTGTAAAAAAATTATGAATGTTAGAAGAAAAAAAAAGTGCAAATGAATATCTGGCGAAATCTCTGTAATAAGTTGATTGCATACAGATCTGAGAAGAAATTAGGAAATATATAAAAAAAAATATTAAAAAAAAAACAAGTGAAGAGCTTACGAGATTAACAGGAGCTCTGATGCGCTTAACAAGTGAAGAGCTACACTGATCGTCCTTGACCACATGTCTATGGTGTCTCCTAATATACTCTTCCTCCATTATTGTTCAGAGTAAACGTGGTGAAAATTCAATGGGAACGATTTTGAGAATCGTGTAGAAGATTTGAGAGTGTGAATTAGAAGAGTCCAAAAGCCATCGCCATTGGAACTTCCGATGGCTGAATGGTCCAAAATTGCTTCATTATTAATTTACAAGTCGTACATAGCAAGTGGGTTTTGAGGGGGGTCCCTTTTGTTTAAACAAAATAATCATTGGTCATTTGTTTGGTTTAAACTAAAAGGGAAACTAACTTTTTTGACAGAGAGAGAGAGAGAGAGTGTTTCAATATTGGCGAATCAAAGGCTACTTGAAGAGGATAAAGCATATGATAATTCTTGGTTTTATTCAAGTATCCTCTAGCTTTTCCCCTTCATTTTGATCGTTTTTTATTTTATTTTTAATCTAATGGAATATTCGGATCCACAAGTCATATATCCTCGGCGCGGACAAATAAGTACAACCGATGTATTAAGCTCCCGTTATTTACGGAATCCGAGAAAGAACCGGACTATTACGGAAAAATAAAATGGCAATATTGATGATTAAATCAAACAATTTTTAGAAAGGCCACCAAGTCCATGATTTTGCTCCCTAAGTTAAATAAAGGGATAATTTGACTTTTCTTGATACACGTATAACCTAAAGTCAAAGTTTAATATATGGTCAAATTTTAAATAATTATAATATATATTTTATTTGAAGTTCATTCTTCTAGCTTTTTGAGATAATAAGTTATTAATATTTTTTTATAATTAATTTCTTCCCAATAACTCTTTTCAATTGATGATTAGCAAACTCATTTAAATTTTTCCAGCTAAAATTTTATTAATTTTAATTTTGAATAATTTTTTCCGTCGAGCATCTATTATAAGAACTATTAATATTTCTAAGAAATATAAGTATTTGGAAAAGAATTAAGCTTTTTTATTTGATTGAGTATATAGTATCCAATTTGCACGGTAAAAAAGCTTTTCATATTATCCATTTTTAAGTAAGTCAAACAGTTACTTTATTTACATATCTAAGAAAATTTCTTTCCTTTTATATAAAAAGTTTACTTTTGTACTAAAAGTACTATATTTTATTTTATTTAAATACCTATAAAACTTATTATTTCTAAAAAATGGGCCCCCCAAATTTAGGAGCCTAAGATACAAGCCTTGTTAACTACAGTAGAGTCGCCCTGACTTTATAACATAATTTTTTCTTTTGGTTTATGATGTTATGCATGTACTTATTTTGATTTCTTTTGCGATAATTCTTTTAACATATTTATCATTAATATTTAAAAAAAGTGATTTGATCAATTTTCATTGTTCAATATATTCTTTTACATTATGTAAATATTTTCTTTAAAAGATCACTAAGTCTACAAATTTACACCCAGGGATGGGATAATAGGGAAAGATAAAATGTGGAACCTAATAGAAATTACTAGTTTTAAAATTTAGTTGTACAAAAATAATAATTTTTTCAAGCGATTCAGTGATAACTTTTCCGCTTCTCCGTCATTCAAGATATTATGTGAATTAATATATTACAGAATCTAATGAGTTAAACTTAAATTAAAATATAAAAAATATTAACTATCATTTTATTGATTATAAAGTTATTATTTTAGAAAGGGATGTGGAGTGGGGAGGGTTGGGCGGGGTGGGGCAGGAGGCGAGGGTAGGGTAAGGGTGGGGCCAAAGCTGTTAGGGGTAAAATGTGTTTGAAAAAAAAGAATAAATAAGTGAGGTGATGCTACTGCAGAAAGCAATGGGGATTCTGCTGGAACAAAGTAAAAACATAAATTCAAAGAATAGGGAAAGTTATATTATGTCTAATGAGCTACTGCTCGCTTGGTGTGATGACCCAAAATGTCATCTTACATAATTTGAGTTGTATCTGTGTTCCGAGGTTCCGAGAGCCTCCGTTAGTCTCACCTCGTTATGTGTGCGCAGCCCGGGCGTGTAGCCGGGAAG
>ML283244.1:2213-44643 GCA_005239495.1 Nicotiana undulata
GTTCCGAGGTAAGTAACGGCTTCAACCTTTGAACTGAGGGGTTCAAGACCCCAATGTACATGCTAATTGATGATAGTTACTATGATACACTCGCCAAGTGACGGGCATATGAGTGTTGGTTGATTTGTTGTGGCCCGGCTTATCCCCAGGCACGGTTTAACTGTTGTTCCACCATGATATCGGTACTGTGAAGGCTATTAATGCGTAGAAACTAAAAGAAACATAACAAGTATAAATGATAAGACTTCATGTCTATATGTGGAGACCGGAAAGGGTCCGTTACTGTTGTTTCTATTGCGAACTTTACTTGTGCATACTCAGTCCTGTTATTATACATGTATTCGTATTCCAGTCTCAGAAATCATTTATTTATCATGCATTGCCATTGTTTGGGCTGCTTACATAATGAGAGTGTTGTGAGAAGACTGGTAATTCTGACGAGTATGGGCCTAGAGCCAAGTGTTGAGATGATATACCCTTTGTGGGCTTGATATATATATGACGCTTGGGCCATATCCTTGGCGGCCCCTCCGGAGTCTTTACACCCCCAGTGAGCGCACAGTTATTGAGGGATGGATTTCCCTGGACAAGGATTTGTCCGAGATATGATATATTGAGGGATGGATTTCCCTGGACATGTCTTTTTCCGAGATATGAGATATAGAGGGATGGATTTCCCTGGACATGGATTTGTCCGAGATATGAGATATAGAGGGATGGATTTCCCTGGGCCAATGGCCAATTATGTGTACCGAGAGGACTACCTGTGTCAGTTGCATGCTGCATACATGGCATTTATTTGTTATTCACGGATTGTGACTAAGTTCTAGGGTCATTTACATAACATGATTGCCACTGATATTCTCGGTTACTTCTGAAACATTCATTACCCGAATTGTTATTTACGGAGGTTGAGTTCGTCACTATCTCCTCAGACCGTAGGTTGTTTTCGTTACTTACCTGCACACTGTGTGTGCAGATCCAGGTGCACCGAGATTTGACGCGGATCGGTGATAGCAGCTTATCTCTCAGAGCCGACGAGGTAGCAGCTGGCGTTCGCTGTCCCGTCCCTCTTTTCCTTATTTTTCCTCCTGTATTAGAAATTGGAAACTTAAAACTTCAGTATTATTTCTCAGTTGTATTGATGTTAGTAGCTCATGACTGCGTGACTCCAGATCCTAGATTGATTGTTGGAGCTTATTTCTTCTGTTAGACTGTTTTTAACTGATTAAAAACTTCCGTATTTCTATGAGTTGAGCAAAAAAGAAAAAAAATGAGTACATTTCTCTAGTAAATGAATTGAGTATTGTTGTAACGGTTGGCTAGCCTGGTTCCACGACAGGCGCCATCACAACCCGGATGCGGGTCGTGACACCCATGTCACTGAATTAGGTTTTGAAGATTGACAAAAGGTGTCAAGTTGAACCAGGTCCATCATAGCATACACATCTGAATGAAGCAGTTGGAACACGAATAGTACAAGTCTAGGGTATATCAGTGATTGTTGAGTATCAAAGAACTAAGAGAATGTCTCCTAGTACGAAAAGGTTGCAAATTGATAGAGAAGATAGAAGTTGATTTTAGCTAGGACAGAAATAGAGGAAGGAAGTTGAGTTACAATCAAACCCCGTTTACCAAGGAAGAGTTGGATCAGAATTGAATCATGGACTCAACAAACGGGCTCTATAAATAATCAATGTATTACTGCTGAAAGGGGTGACACACAAGTGCTAAAGTGAATCAAGTTCTGAAGCAAAAGTTCCAGAGATTTTGCAAGCAGAATTGTTGTGATATACAAAGGCTACAGTTCAACTAGAAGAAACAGTTTCATTGTTTATGTATTGAGTCTAGTTGATTGTAGTAGGAGTTTTAATATTGTATCTTATCAGCTTTCATAGAAGCAATTGTAATAGGTACAAATTGATCAAGTCAGAGTTAGCTTGAAATCTGTAGAAATTAGCTAGAGGCTAGTTGATACAAAGAGGATTAGAGTTAGTCCTAGGATTACAAAAGAGTTTATTTTGTAAGTCCGTTTTGGCTCAGAGTTTTAGTGAAGAGTTTGAGCAAATCCTACTGAGGAGTAGGTCGTGGTTTTTTCACCTTTTGAGCCAGGTGTTTTCCACGTAAAAATCCATGTGTCTTTACTATTACTGCTTAATTATTCCGCAAACAATAGTAAGTAGTAGACTAAGAAGAACCAGGTTTTTCTTATTAGACATCACTCAAAAATTGGGTACTGCACAATTAACTTGTAATATTATGTAGTATTGAAGTCTAAAACATCATAAATATTCTAAACCTAGTCTGAATTGCATGTCCCATACTTGTATTGTGAAAAATTATTTCCTTATATGTTATATGCAGTCACATATAGTATATTTCCTTATCTGTTGTCTGCATATTACCGTTTGAACTTAACCCCTTCAATTAAGGGATAACTATGCTGATTTTATATTGATTGACACATAGTTCCTTAATTATTGGTTAACTTTGATTCGTACCTTATTTGCTACCTATTTTCAAACTATATATACATTACCTCTCATTAGCACAAACACACGAACTGACTGGTTCAATAACTCTCTTTCACAACTAACTTTCTACTCTTTGCTCTCTCTTCTGTGCTACTTGTTATTGCTCTAAGTTAGCCGGTTGCAAGCCAAGGCTAATTATTGTGCTCTCCTATCTCCTACTTTGTGTTATTGTCTCCTTCACTGGTATGTTATAAATCAAATTCCAGTTCTCAAACCAATATGTTTCTGTTAATGCTTCAATTCATTATGTTTCTGATACGCTTCTATCTACTATTTTTCTGTTCAACATGTAATTGGAATCTCCACTTCATCTAGTAGGTTAAGTTATGCTTTCTGAACTTAAAACCTGTTTCCATGTGAATCTCTATGCCTATGTTTGCGCAGGGTATACTCTACTGTCTTAAGTTGTTTGATATTTTTATGTTTAGTTCAATCTTATACCATGTCGTATCCCAAGCCTCTGAACCCCTTAGGAACTTCTAATTGTGTGCCTGTGTATACTTCTGCCTACTACATGCTTGCCCTCACATGCTCTATACTTGTCCCTCAAATCCCATTACCCCTGTTTATGGTTGATTGACTACTCTTAGTCCTTTTGTGATGCTGAATTCTTTTGGTCCTGATATTGGTGTTTCTGCTCTTTCAAACTGTTTAGTGGTTAAACTTTTAGTTACAAATATCATTTCAATCAAGTCTCTTTTTTCAAAAATGTTTTCTTACTCAACCTTTTCCAAAACTATATCAAGCACTCTCACTCTACTCTTAGACCCCTTAAGTTCTTCCACCTTTGTGTGAGCATTTCTTTGGGACCCCTGAGCTCCCTCTGAACTTTGACACACTAAGGCTGGCCCTTCCACACTACACTTACTCTACTGTGGCTATGAAGTCTGGGTGTGAGCACTGCCCGGGATCCCTTGAGGACATGGGGATCTGGTCCTATACTGCAGGCTCCTTGTAGATAACTTCTTATTTTTCTATTTCAGTTATGTAATTCATACTCAATGGACTGTAATAATTTGTAAAACAACTCTGGGGTTGGATAGTGAAAAGGGGAGGGTACCATGTATTTTGTAGCATAATCAAGGGTAGAAACCATACTCCTAGGTTTACTTTCCTTTATGCGCAATAGCAGTCATGTTTAGGAATAACCTACACAAAGAATGACATGCATTATATACCATGTTCTCTAGGATGCATATATGCTGTTTTTCAGCATCTCATCATCACTTAGAACTCCTGTCTCTAAGGAAAATAACAACATTAACGTGAACAGTCACCATGTGATTCTGCCTATTCTGAAACTCATTTAGAAATCCTGTCCTAGGATAAATAATGTTAACATAAGATAAAATCATGTCTCATTATGCTACAACCATGCTACGCACTTAGAAATCTTGTTTCTAGGTAAACAACATTAAAACAAACTTTCACTCTTGCCTATTCTGAAACTGTGCATTTAGAAATCTTGTTTTAAGTTATTCTGCATGTTTCTGCATTAGATATCATGTTCTAGTATCACACTCGCCTAATTATTCTTAGTCTAATTATTGAGTACGAAATAGTTCACTTCACTCTAACAGATGGTAATAAAACCCTGTATACGCAACACTTAGAACTGCATGCTCTTAAGTATAACAACCTTAAAATTGTTAACGCCTCTGATGACTGTCATATATTATCCCCACGCCTAGGCAAGCCTTAGGTAATCAACTTTAAAATAAAACTGGAACTGTCCTCTTGTGATTATTGTTTAACTGACAGCATATTTAAAACCAGTAGGCAAAATTGATTAGGACTTCCTCTCTGAGTTATGCAATAAATCTGTTTCTCTATTGTTATCACTTAGATACCATGCTTAGGATCTGAATTAAAACCCAGACCTTAATTCTGTTTGAGTCATGTTGATTACTTGAATTATCTGTGGAGGTATTTGAGCCTTTTTCCTGATTATATGTTACCCCCTATCTGTAGTCCTATTTTTCTTTATAAGTCGCCTTAGAATTTTACCTTTAAAACCTGAGGGTCTGCCTAGAACCCCCCCCCCCCTTTTATAGGATAGAAGTCCTAAATTCCTCCGGGGCTAATAGGAAGGAACGGGTAACAGCATGCAATAGAGGTCCTGACCAACACTCGTTTTAGCTACCTACACGGGGTGGGAAAGGGTAGATATGGATATGATGATCGGTGCGCTAATACCACGTGTAGCCCCTCTTTGAGGAGTGTCATACCGGGTATTGCATTGATGTGATCCATATTACAAACAAACCTAGGATACCCATTACTCCCACAAACATGTTTAGACCATAATTCTTTTCAAAACTATTAGCTACTAAACATTCTCAACTACTAACAACATGTGTGTGCTTAGGCTATGAACATTTCTAACCCCCTACTATTTAGACATTAATTGTTTACTTGCTAGTTAAACAAATTCACAGATGCTATTTGACCGAGAACCACACTTGTGGATCCTGAGGGGTGCCTAATACCTTCCCCTTAGGATAATTTCAAGCCCTTACCCTGTATCTGGTTATCAAATTTAGTTGTAAATGAAACCCATTAGGTTCCCTAATACACCTTAAAATCGTTAGGTGGCGACTCTTCAGAAATGTGCAAACCCCTTTCCCAAAAGGAACAAGTTGTCCCAACCAATGCCAAAGACCCTTTTAACCGGCCCCGAAAGGAGTGCTCGGGAAAAAAAAGGGGGGTGCGACACCAGGCACATGGAAAAGTTGTTGACATGCCCCGTACTGGCAAATTTAAGCATGGTCCGGGAACTCTATGCAAATTGGCGCCTCAGGCATGATATCTCGCGTGTACGGGGTATTGATATTCCAATGCACAGGGAGGACTTATGCAAATACTTAGGTGTTGAAAATGTTGATCCAGGGAGACTTCACAAATTTTTCTGCAGCCCCAAATACACCTTGATACGTCACACTTTATGTGGCATTGATTCAAATGCCAAATGGGCCACAAAACACGACACTATTCATCTTCATATGGTCCATTCAGATTTTAACAAGACTGCCAAGGTGTGGCAGAACTTTAAATAGGCCCGCCTCATGTCTGTCGAGCATAGCAGCGACTGCACTCGTGCTCGAGTGTGTGTAATTTATTTTCTGATGACAGGCCGACCCATAAATGTGGGTGAAATAATTTTGGGGGAGATGACCCGTACGAGGTTTGGGCGGCAGATCAAACAGTTCTTCTTTGGAAATTTTCTCACCAGCTATCTGATGGACCTCGGGGTCCCTAAGTACACTAGTTATGACGAGGTGGTGGAGGCTCCAACAGGTCTAATAGACATCACAACACTACTAGAGACATTGTCCAAGCTGACACCGGCTGCCATATATGAGAGGGACGAGAACTTCAACAGGTATATTTATAAAACCTTGAACTTTTGGATGTGCAAGGCTGGTGCTACGAATGAGGAGCGTATGGAATTATGCATTGAGTTATCCAGTTCATCCAAAGAGATGTTGGGGATTGCACCTGGCAACCCCATTCATTCTTCAGAGGACGTGAACACAGACTTTGGCTCAGACACAGGGGATGAGGGGATGATGAGGTTACGGGGCCACCAGGCCTTGGTTCCTCTAGGCCCCGATGATGATGAGCCTGTAGCAGCTGCTTTGTAGGACTTCGATTGATAGGGAGAATTTATTTTCACCCTTCTTTGCTTTTGAATTTGTATATGCATCGAGGACTATGCATGCTTTAAGTGTGGGGTGGGAAAGATGCTACTTGTTGAAATGACCCGACCGGTCGTTTTGAGTTCTAGCACGTCGTTCAGCAGTTTGAGGTCATGAGTAGCTTCCTTTCAGGTATTATGACTCGTACGCATGGTCTAAATTGAAATTCGGTAAGTTCGGGTGGATTTGGAAAGAGAATTCTCATCTCAGAAACCTTAAGTTAGAAGAATCGACTAAGAGTGGAATTTGGAGTAAACGACCTCGGAATCAGGATCTGAAGGTTCCAGCAGGTTCGTATGATGATTTCTGACTTGGGCATATGTCCAGATCGGGTTTTGGATAACCTGAGAGCATTTCGGCATACATTGTGGAAGATAGCATTTTAGAAGAAATTTCATAAGTTTGGGTTGGAAGGAATTTCAGTGTTATAGATGTCTGATTGGGATTCCGAGTCTGGGAATATCTCTGTATGGTGATTCTGTAGTTGGGAGCGCGATCGAAAGTTAATTTGGATGTCCGGAGGTCATTTTAAAGTCATTTGGCTAAAGATAGAAACTTGAAGGTTTTGAAGAATCCGACCGGAAGTGGAAATTTTGATATCGGGGTCGGAATGCCATTCCGGAAGTTTGAAAGGTCCTTAATGTCGAATATGACTTGCTTGCAAATTTGGTTTCATTCCGAGTAGTATAGGTCGGTTCGGCGCATTGTTAACGAATTCAAGAACATAAAGTTCTTAAGTTTGATTCTAGGGGTTTTGAGGTGTGATTCTGAGTTTTAGTGTTGTTTTGGGCGTTTTGAAGGCTCGAGCAAGTCCATGGGATGATTTGGGACTTGTTGGTACGTTTGGTTGAAGTTCCGAGGGCTCAGATGAGTTCTGGGTAGGTCGCGAATGTCTTTAGGCTTAAAACATTGTTGCAGGTCAGAGAAGTCAAATCTCTGAACCCACCACCGTGGTCCGCCGTCCTTTTTGTGCTGACCGCGGTGGGGTCCTTCGCGGCCGTTGTTGTTTCTTAATGGTCCGTGGTGGAGGAGTTGGGCCACTGGTCTGACTTCGGAGGCCTATATCTTTTGATCTACAAGGAATTTTGAGATGATTCAAAAACGAAAGTTGTATTTCTTCGTGTCTAGTTTTAAGAAAGGTAAAGAAATTGTAATTTGGACATCTGTAATTTGGACATCTGTATTGAAAGTTATGGTCAAAATACTAAAGCATGTCACTGCAGTCATTGTTTCTTGGTTTTCTTCACTTTTTCTTGATTTTTCCACCGAGGTCCGCGGTCATTTTTGTGCGAACCACGGTGGGGGTTTGAGAGGGTTATAGATAAGTGGGATTTTCAGTTATTTTACATTTTTCAAAACCCCAAAAACATAAGAGGCGATTTTCCAAACACTCTTTCTTCTCCAAAACATTTATAAGTGATTTCTAACTCATTTTCTTCACTCCTTAACTTCTTTTTACAAGATTTCATCCTAGAATCTAGGATTTTCATGGTGGAATTGGGAATTTTGGGTAAAACCTAAGAATATTGAAATTTGGGGATTTAGACCTCAAATTGAGGTCGGATTCCAAAACCATTTATATATCTGGGCTCGGGGGCGAATGGGTAATAGGGTTTTGGTCCGAATTTCGGGTTTGGACCGAGCGGGCCCGGGTTCGATTTTTGACATTTTGGGGGAAAACTTTAGAAAACTCACTTCCATGCATTAGAATTGATTCATTTAGCATTTATTGATATGATTAAGTCACTTGTGGCTAGTTTCGAGTCCTTGGGAAACGAGTTTGATGTTTCGGGCGCCTTCTTGACCCGGAAAGTAGGTTCGACACAAGGTGAGTCTCCTTTCTAACATCGTAAGAGGGAATTGTCCCAATAGGTGATTTAAATTACTATGTGCTAATGTTTGTGGGGGCTGCGTACGTACAAAGTGACGAGAGTCCGTACACGGCGGCTATTATTGTTATGTCTGGGTAGTTAGGCCCACATCATGCCTTGCATTCTTTCTAGAAATGAATTATATGCTTTATGAATTTATGTTATATGAAACTTTGGTTTCTCTGATATCACAGAAATTGGTAATTTAAAGGAATTGTTCATTGAAAGTAATTTAAGAAAATGTTGTATGTGCATGTGATCGCTTCACAATTTACATTCTGCGAGCGGAGTGTTATTTCCCCCACTCTCATGGGAGCGAGTCGTACGCAACGGCGGATTGAAAGATATATTCATGGTCCGGGCCGTTCGACCCTCGGCAGTGCACAAATATGATTATTATGATGGCTCAGGCCGGTTGTCCTTATCCTGTATGCGCATGCTAAATTGTTAAATGATTTCATGTATAATGACTTGACAGATATTTGGGGGAAAATGAAGTAGAAATTATTTATTTACTTCCAGCGTTTATTGAATTGCAGTTACTTTTAAAGTTTACTATTTTTATTACTCTCGTATGCCTTTGCTGCTGTCATATATTGTTAAATTATATTGTTGGACCCTAGTGAGTGTCAAGTGGACCTCTCGTCACTACTTCTTTGAGATTAGACAGGATACTCACTGGGTACATATTTATTTATGTACTCATGCTACGCTTGTTGTGCATTTCTATTGCACAAATACTTTTATAGCAATGTGGCCGGCACCGGAGACTTAGGCGAGATGCATCATCCGGCGATGACCCGTAGCCGACAGAGTCTCCCTCGCATTGTATTTACTTTCATTTAAAATTTCCTTGTCCACTGGTATTTCGGACAAGCTTTGTAGAAATTGTAGAATTCTTAATAATTACTCATGTACTTGTGACACCGGGTTCTGGGATGTATTTGGATTGTATTTTTATTAAATTGGAAAAATAGACTGTTGCTTTTACTTAATGGAAAATGTTAAAACCGAAATTTATTTCAACTAATTAATGGTTGTCTTGCCTGATAGTGGTGTCCGGCGCCATCAGGACCTTATGGATTATCGGTCGTGACAATATGGTATCAGAGCGTTAGGTTCCCTTAGGTCTCACGAGTCATGAGAAAGTCTAGTAGAGTCTTGCGGATCGGTACGGAGACGTCTGTACTTATCTTTGAGAGGCTACAGGGATGTTAGGAGTACTTCCCTCCTTGATCCCTCATCGTGCGATTTGATTCCTTTAAGGCTTATGCCTATGTTTCTTCCTACTCAATCTTACGCCTCGCGAAGCGCTTGCTACGAATCGAGGATTTGAGGAATTTTAATTATACTATGGATGTGGAGGGGGATGTTTCTCCCTGCGAAGTTTATTGGGGCTATTGTCGTGGCTCTGCGGAAGAGTAATATGTTTTTTCAGCTAGTAGCAGTGATTCTGAGAACTTTGGGATTATGCTCAGGTTGTGATGATGCTTACGATTGGTTATCGCGCGATGTCGATATGATGGTAGAATGCTTGCCCATATGCTGGGGTGATGAATGGTTTGAAGGGAGGTCTTCTCAGGGCGTGATTTCGACATTTCAGTATTTTAGTTTCGGCGGAGGAAAGGCATTTGGACTATGATTGGTACGGTTCGGATTGATAAAGTAGTAAGACTTGGTGTATTCAAGTGAGGTGGAATATTCACCTGTGTTGTGATGTCGTCGTCATTGATCGAATGGAATGTGTTAAGTTCGTCGGTGCCATGGCTTCTTCGGTGGAATGGGGTCAGAGTACTATGAAGAAGCATTGAAGAAGCGGTTGTAAGAGGTCATGGTGTGTTGTGGTTCAGTATGGAATAAGCATTTCTAATGAAGGCGGCTCGAGGGACATGATCATCGGAGAGTTTTGAAGTTGTGGGGTTATGCTGGTTTAAGTGCTACAGGGGATGATATTGAATTGAGGCAATGATTGGGCAGCATACGATGAAGGAACACATGTGAGGAAATGTCAGGCGGGGGATAAATTTCTAAAAAGGCCAGGCGTAAGGAAAGGAAATCAGGTAGTGCTTAAGGAATAAGGTTAACCAAAGTGGGAGAGCGGCAGCATAGTGGTGAATTAGAAGATATGGTAGCGCATTTAGTAGATGTCTATGAGGAGCGGACGGACTGGTAAAGTTGGTGAATGAGAATAGGCTTAGGATGCGGTATTGATGTGGTAGAGAGTGTGCATTACGGCGTCGTTGGAAGGTGTCAGTTGGTGATTTCTACAGGTGGGTTATCTCCTGTGAATAGGTTAGCGGTTGTGTGGTTGGCAAGTTTCTGCAAGGGATTCTAGTGGATGCTCGGTAGGAGGTAGAATGTGTGAATGATACTAGAGGATTGGAGTATTTAGGGAAGGCTAACGGAGGAATTCGGAAGAATTGGACGGATTGGTTGAGCAAGATTATGTTAGCAAAGGAGGAGGGATTCCAGCATGGGTCTAAAGTAGTGCAAGGAGTATCTTCGGGCTAAGTGGGGGAGTCCCACCGCCTACAGTTGGGTTGTAGGATTATCTTCTCTTGGGGGTTGCATATTGTCGGCGTATTGGCAAGTTATTATAGCTAAGGGAGAGGAGTAAAAGGGTGATCGTGCATGGGATTTGTTAAATGTGTGCAAAGCTGGCCCTATCGGATTAGGGTTAGGTTTGGGAAGATTCAGGTATTTTGTTTAAGGCATAGGTGAGTGGTAGGGGTAGCGACTCATTCACGTACTTCATTGATGGGGTGTTCATGTGTTGGAAGAGCCTTGGAGTTGATTGTATTAGGGGCCAGTCAGAGTGGGTGACTCTCAATAGCGGTCTTAGTGAATTCGAAGGTCGAGAATGCGGTGTTTGAGGGTTTCAGGAAGCAGTGTGGTTAAGAATCGAGCTTTTGCAGTGTAATTTCCGAGGGAGGAAAATGGTTGGAATATTCTATGTCATTTTTCAGCATGCAGAAGTGTAAAGACCCATAAAATTCTATGTCTAAAATAATGCTCGAATAGGTCCCTGTGTTGTTATAACTGAGAAATTCTTAAAACGGGCCTATTTTGAGTAAAAAGTACCTAGAAACTTGAAAAACTAAAATTTTCCAGAATTGTGTTGTTATGTGACGCACTATGCGACTGCATAACGTGTATGCAGACCGCATAATGGTCTCATACATGATCAGGCTTATGTCCAAATTGAGGACAATCATGCGGCCCAGAATGCGATCGCATTTTGGGTATGCGGACCGCATAGTAGTCGCATTCTTGCCCCATGGTTTTTGCGAGGGAGGTTATGCGACGCACTGTGCGATCGCATAACAGGTATGCGGACCGCATAGTGGTCGCATACCTGGGCAGATTGTTTTCCAATTTTGGCGCATTTGAGGGCCATTTCTGCGATAGGAATGCGGACCGCATAGTGGTCGCATACCTGGGCAGATTGTTTTCCAATTTTGGCGCATTTGAGGGCCATTTCTGCGATAGGAATGCGGACCGCATAGCAGGGATGCGATCGCATTCCTGACTGCATTTCTGTGTCGGGGATCCTATTTTCTAAATTTAAAACCCAACCCCCTGTTTAATAAAACACCCCTCCCCTTCATTTTTGAGGAATTTCTGAACAAAAATAGAGAGAGGGGGGAGAGGGTTCTTGAGAGAGAAATCTCCATCTTCATCAATTTGATTTTCCAAAATCACTCAAGCCCGGAAATTATCGAGTTATTATCATTTTCTTGAAGCCCCGACACAGAAATGCAGAATAAAGCACACATAGGTTAGTTCTCATATTTTGGTTAAGAATAAAGCACACATAGGTAAGTCTTCACCCCATTTCCCTTTAATTCTCATATTTTGGTTAATAATAAAGCACACATAGGTTGGTTCTCGAAAATTAAAGTTGAGGCCTTGCATGCATTTAAGTTAAACTTTGTGATCTAGTAGAGGAAAAACAAGTTTGGGTAATTGTTCTCAAAAAGGGGGTTAGTAATCTAAGGGGTCACTTAGTGTTTGATAAAATGCCCAATTGAATTCAAGCTTCCTAATTCTAAGCGAAATATGTCACATTGTGGAATAGATTGACGGTGCTAGACGGTCCGGTGATTTGTGATAGAAATTAAAAAAAGGAAATTCGACTCGAGGTATGTATGGCTAACTTTAACCTTTGTAGAATCCTCTTGTTGGTGTCCGAGCATACGGTATGCGTACCTTGTTTGAGAATATGTGAATTAACTGTCCAAATGTGTTGAGGCGTAAGACTTCACTCCCTGAATTTCTTGTTGACTACTATGCTAATTGAGATTGTGAAAAGTGGTTTGTTGTTCCTATCTTATTATGTGCAAAGCGCGTTAAATGATCGAGGGTATCGATATGAAAGTATGTGTTAATGAATGAAAGAATGTTAATGTGCCCAAGTGTGGGAATGTAACTAATGGCTAAAAACCGTGTGTGGTATGTGATGAAAAAGGGTATTGTGAATTGATGTAATTGAGTTGAACGATTATGGAAACACCGTGTACATGAACTACTGCTTGGTGAGAATCATTGTGCCTTGAGCCCACATAGCGAATTGTTGATATGAACTTGTGTTCCTTGTATTGAAGATTCTTGTGATTTAATTGTTGGTGATTGTTGTTATGAAATGTGATTGTCCGGTGGGATCGGGTTGCACGCCGCAACACGAGGTAATAAGGGTGGAGAGGTAAAAAGGGTGGACGAGGTAATAAGTGTGGACGAGGTAATAAGGGTGGAGAGGTAATAAGGGTGGAATGTGGTTGTGTTGAAATGAGAACTTTTGAAACTCTTGATTGTGGTTGTCTCTGTTTCTGTGCAATACTTGTTGGTTCCATTAACTGTCTCTTATATATTTATTGTTTGATTGTACTTAAAGTTTGTTCATACTTACTAGTACTATTCAACGGTACTAACGTCCCTTTTGCCGGGGGTGCTACATCATTTATATGGATGTAGGTGGTTCCATAGCAGGTAGCTCAGCCCGCCGTTAGTGGTGCCTCCTCTTCATCTCTTCGGCAGTTTTGGTGAGCCCCTCTTCTTCTCGGGGCCACGTGTGGATTATACTATCCTCTTTTGCTTATGTTGTAAAGGAATAGCCGGGGCCTTATTACCGGCGAGTTATGTAAAACTCCTAAGAACTCTTAGAGGCTCCTAGACATTGTGTGGGTTGTATATGTATATGTATATGTGCATTTTGGGCGGTAGTTGTACTCACTCGTTATTATGGATCGCAAATCAGAAATGTTGTATGTAACTTGTATATTTTGTATTATCTATTGTTGAAAACTAAAAGAGGAAAATGGAATTATGATGTAAAGTGTACTTTGAATCTAAATTTGCTAACTCATATGGAATAATGTACGTTATGAACACGGGGTAATACGTTGGGTAGGAAAGGCAATCCAGGCCCGCTTGACTGGGTTCATCCGGTTAGGCGCCGGTCTCGGCCCTCGGTTTTGGGGCATGACAAACTTGGTATCAAAGCCTAAGGTTTTTAAAGTGTCCTAGGATGTCTCGGAGCCGTGTCTAGTAGAGCCCTTCTTATCGGTGTGTTGTCGACCACATCTATAATTAGGGGGCTGCATGGACATTTAGGAAAATACCCTTTCATTGTTACTTTGTATCGTGCGATGAAGTGAAAAGGTGAGAATGTCTCTATCTAACTCGTGCATTTTCCTTATTTTCATTAAATGGCGCCCAAGAAGAGAGCTCGACTCGGCCTAGAGGCCAATGCCACCCCAAGTGTGGCCATAAATCTTTTATCTGATGGTGCGGGTGAGATTGATTCCCCGACCTTGAATCTGCCTGACTCCTCCATGATAGTCTATCCCTATTCTTGCTCCAGCGGAGGGTACTGAAATCCCTCCCGCTAGTTCCTGATCCTTCCTCAGTCCCAGCTTTCGGTCCCAGTATTTCTGATGGGGACCTCAGGGGAGCTATTCAGATGTTGACTCAGTTAGTGGCCTCCCAGGCCCAACGATCACAGGCTGCCCCAGCGTCTTCTAGCGAGCAAGGGGATTCTTCAGGTTCTAAGGTCAACCAGTTTCTTCGGTTAGCCCCTCCAGAGTTCACAGGCACCGACCCAGAGGCCGATCCTCAATATTTTGTAGATGAAATGTACAAGACTCTCCGGGTTATGAAGGCTACTAAAATAGAGGGAGTTGAGTTAGCTTCCTATCGTCTAAAAGGGGCTGCATATTCATTGTTTGAGATGTGGAAGAGTTCCCGTGGGGAGGGGAGCCCTCCGGCGAGGTGTGTCGAGTTTGTAGATGCTTTCATGGATCATTTCTTGCCTGCTGAGGTTATGGCAGCCCGTGCTGCAGAGTTTGAGGTCCTTAAGCAGGGCCACATGAGTGTGTCGGAATACCATATGGAGTTCATGCACTTGTCCAAGTTTGCTACCCACATGATGCCGACTATGGAGGCCAGAGTTCGTCGGTTTGTTCAAGGCCTTGGTCCCTTGGTTGTCAATGAGGCTGATACAGCTACTTTACATTCGGATATGAACTATGGTAAGATTGTGGGTTTTTCCCAGGCTACGGAGGCTCGGAAATTGAAGATAAGAATGGAGAGGGAGAGTAGTAGTAGGGCTCGGTCAGCGGGAAACCCTGGGAGTTCAGTTGGAGGTAGGAAATCAGCCCTATGGAGAGGGTCATCAGGGCCATCTCAGTCTTATGCTCAGTCCGCAGCCAATGTGCCGATATCAACGCACAGATATCAGTAGGGAGGTCGCTTTGGGCCCAGTTCAGATGGCAGGAGGTTCCACCAGTCAGGTCGTTCTGGTGGGAGGTTTCAGCAGCAGTGGAGGGTCCCATGTCCTAAGTGTGGGAGGTCCCATTCTGAGCCATGTTACCTGGATACTCCCGTATGCTATAGATGTGGAGTGAGGGGCCATGTTCAGCGAGATTGTCGTGCGCCCAGCCAGGGCACAGGTAGAGGTACTTCTCAGCCGTCTAGTTCTTCAGCCGCTACATCTTCAGCACGCCCTCCAGCTCCAGCAGGGCGCGGTGCAGCTAGGGGTAGAGCACGGGGCCAAGGGGGACCCAGTCGATTCTATGCTTTGAGTGGTCGCCAGAGTGCGGAGGCTTCTCCAGATGTTGTCACAGGTATTCTGAATGTCCAATCGCATGATGTTTATACTCTTATTGATCTGGGGTCTTCATTGTCATATGTTACTCCATTTATTTCTTCGAGTTTTGGGATAGAACCCGAACAGCTTCATGAGCCATTCTCAGTATTGACTCTGGTTGGTGATTCTATTACGGCCGCGCGAGTCTATAGGAATTGTGTTGTCACGGAGTGTGGTCAAGATACCACGACCGATCTTATTGAGTTAGAGATGTTATATTTTGATGTAATCATGGGAATGGATTGGCTTTACTCGTGCTTTGCTAAACTCGACTACCGAACAAGAATTATGAGGCTCGAGTTTCCTAATGAACCAGCTATTGAATGGAAAGAGAATGACGTTGTACCTAGGGGCAGGTTTATTTCCTATCTTAAAGCCTCCAAGATGATCCAGAAGGGGTGCATCTATCATTTGGTCTGGGTTGCGGACACCACTTCAAGGGTGCCTGCTCCCGAGTCCGTGCCGGTTGTGAATGAGTTTCTTGAAGTGGTTCCGGATGAGCTTCCTGGAATTCCTCTGAATAGAGAGATCGACTTCGGGATTGATGTATTGCCAGATACGCAGCCAATATTTATTCCATCTTACAAAATAGCGCTAGCAGAATTGAAAGAGTTAAAGGAGCAATTGAAAGATCTATTAGAAAAGGGTTTCATTCGGCCAAGTGTGTCGCCTTGGGGCGCACCGGTTCTTTTTGTCAGAAAGAAAGATGGATCGCTTCGAATGTGTATTGATTATTGGCAACTCAACAAGGTCACCATCAAGAATAAATATCCACTTCCTTGGATAGATGATTTGTTCGATCAGTTGCAAGGTGCTATGTTCTTCTCAAAGATTGATTTACGGTCCGGGTATCACCAATTAAAGATCAGGGAGCAAGATATCCCTAAGACCGCTTTCAGGACTCGTTATGGGCACTTTGAATTTCCAGTAATGTCTTTTGGGCTAACCAACGCCCCAGCACCTTTTATGGATCTTATGAATCGGGTTTTCAAACTGTTTCTTGACTCTTTTGTGATTGTCTTTATTGATGACATCCTTGTTTATCCGCGAAGTCGGGAAGATCATTCTAATCACCTCAGGGCAGTTCTGCGGACTCTTCATCAGCACCAGATGTATACAAAGTTTTCTAATGTGAGTTTCTGCTAGAATCAGTCACCTTTTTGGGCCATGTTGTTTCCAGGGAAGGGATTCGGGTTGATCCCCAAAAGATTACAGCGGTGAAGGATTGGCCTAGACTAACGACACCGACAGAGATTCGTAGTTTCTTGGGTCTAGCCAGGTACTATCGAAGATTTGTGGAGGGATTATCTACCCTCGCCTCCCCATTGAATAAGCTAACGCAGAAAGCAGTAAAGTTCCAGCGGTCTGATGCTTGTGAAAAGAGTTTTCAGGAATTGAAGTCGAGATTAACTTCGGCACCAGTGTTGACCTTGCCAGAAGGTTCGGAGGGGTTCGTCGTTTATTGAGATGCTTGAAGAGTTGGTTTGGGGTGTGTGTTGATTCAATGTGGTAAAGTTATAGTGTATGCTTCAAGGAAGCTCAAGAATCACGAGAAGAACTATCAGACGCATGATTTGGAGCTCGCAACGGTTATGTTTGCATTGAAAATCTGGCGGCATTATCTTCATGTGGTCCATGTGGACGTGTTCACAGATCACAAGAGTCTTCAGTATTTATTCAAGAAGAAGGAGTTGAATTTAAGGCAGCGGAGGTGGTTAGAATTGCTCAAGGATTATGATATGAATATTTTGTACCACCCAGGGAAGGCAAATGTGGTAGTCGACTCTCTTAGTCGAAAATCCATGGGTAGCTTGGCACAATTAGAAGCCGGTCAGAGGCCTTTGGCAAGGGAGGTTTATCAATTGGCCAATCATGGGGTCTGTCTTTCGGCCTCTGATGAGGGGAATGTCGTGGTGCGTAGTGGATTGGAGTCCTCGCTTGTAGCAGAAGTCAAGGAAAAGCAATTCAGAGATCCAACATTGATACAATTGAGGGAAGCAATTTTTAATCACAAAGTTTAGCTTTTTCACTCGGCAATAATGACGGTGTCTTGTGGTGTCAAGGGAGATTATGTGTTTCAGATGTAGATGATCTCCGGGAGAGGGTAATGGTAGAGGCTCATAATTCCTGGTATTCTTTTCACCTAGGTTCTACGAAAATGTATCACGATCTCAAGGAGATTTACTGGTGGGGTAGTATGAAGAGGGGTGTGGCGGACTTTGTGGATAGGTGTCCGAATTGTCAGCAAGTGAAGGCCGAGCATCAGAGGCCCGGTGGGTTGACGCAGCTTATGGAAATACCGATGTGGAAATGGGAAATGATCAATATGGACTTCGTGGTAGGTTTACCTCGCACTCAGCGCAAGTTCGACTCAATTTGGGTGATAGTGGATCGACTAACGAAATCAACTCACTTCTTGCCAGTTAAGTCCACCGGTATTGAAGAACAGTACGCTCAGTAGTATATCAAGTAAATAGTCAGACTTCATGGCACTCCAGTCTCTATTATCTCAGATCGAGGGGCCCAGTTCATAGCAAACTTTGGGAGGAAATTCCAGCAAGGTTTGGGTACTCAGGTAAATCTCAGCACGGCTTTCCACCCGCAGACTGATGGTCAAGTGGAGCGGACTATTCAGACTCTTGAGGATATGTTACGGGCTTATGTTTTGGATTTCAAGGGTAGCTGGGATGATCACTTATAGAGTTTGCTTACAATAACAGCTTCCATGCTAGTATTCAGATGGCCCTATTTGAGGCATTGTACGGAAGGAGATGTAGGTCTCTGATAGGATGGTTTGAGGTTGGTGAGGCAGAACTGTTAAGACCATATCTTGTGCAACAAGCTATGGAAAAAGTTAGAGTCATTTAGGATAGGATGAAAACTACTAAGAGTCATCAGAAATCCTATGCGGACGTTCGTCGTAGGGATTTGGAGTTTCAAGTAGATGACCGGGTATTCTTGAAGGTATCTCCCATGAAGGGAATCATGCGGTTTGGTAAGAAAGGGAAATTGAGCCCTAGGTATGTCGGGCCGTATGGGATCGCTCAAAGGATAGGGCAGGTGGCTTATCGGCTTGAATTGCCCCCTAAAATGTCATCAGTGCACCCGGTGTTCCATGTGTCGATGTTGAAGAAAGTGGTTGGAGACCCATCCGCCATCGTGCCAGTTGAGTCTAATGATGTTAATGAAGAATTACCGTATGAAGAGGTTACGGTTGCTATTCTTGATAGGCAAGTCCGTAGGTTGAGGAACAAATAAGTTGCTTCAGTTAAAGTGTTGTGGCGAAGTCAACGAGTTGAGGAAGCCACGTGGGAAGTGTAAAATGAAATGAAAGGAAAATATCCCCATTTGTTTGAACAAGTCTAGTAGTGATCGTGAGAACTGTCATCTCTAAGTGAATACAGCTTTGTGTTTAATTTTGTGCAAGACCACTTCAGTCTCCTGATTTCCTTATTATTGTAACATCTCAAGTTGTGCCATATTTGTGTATGTTGTGATTATTTTGGTAATGTGCAGCTCTTTGAAGTAAGCGATAATTATGTGCAATTCATGTGGTAGTTAGATGATATGCAAGTTCTAGTGTTAACTGAATTATGTATAAGTAGGTTGAAGTAATTGAATTGTATATGATTCGATGGGATAACTGAATTATGTGCAAGTTGGAGTAAGTGAAATTATGTGAAACTCATGTGATGGTTAAATGATTAATAGAATTGTAGATTGGTAGTGATTAATTGAAGTGTATATGGAATGTGGAAGTAATTGAATATATGCAAGTTGTTGAGATAACAAGGTTATATACAAGTTGTTATAATAACTGCACTATGTGGCATTAAATTGGAAATGTGTTCTGGGGGCTCGCTGGCAGGTATATAAGCCTAGTTACAAAGGAAACTCTAGCGACATTTTTAGATAATATCAGAGTTAGTGAAAATTGGGGGTTGGCATATTGTGTATTCAAAATCAAATGACTTCCCGATCCTCATTCGAGGAAGAACGATTTTAAGTGGGGGAGAATGTAAAGACCCATAAAATTCTATGTCTAAAATAATGCCCGAATAGGTCCCTATGTTGTTATAACTGTAGAAATTCTTAAAACGGACCTATTTTATGTAAAAAGTACCCTGAAACTTGAAAAAATAAAATTTTCCAGAATTGTGTTGTTATGCGACGCACTATGCGATCGCATAACGTGTATGCTGACTGCATAATGGTCGCATACATGATCTGGCTTCTGTCCAAATTGAGGACAACTATGCGGCCTAGAATGCGATCGCATTTTGGGTATGCGGACCGTATAATAGTCGCATTCTTGGCCCATGGTTTTTGCGAGGGAGGTTATGCGACGCACTATGCGATTGCATAACAGGTATGTTGACCGCATAGTGGTCGCATACCTGGGCAGATTGTTTTCCAATTTTGGCCCATTTGAGGGCCATTTCTGCGACAGGAATGCGGACCACATAGCAGGGAGGCGATCGCATTCCTGATCGCATTTCTGTGTCGGGGCTCCTATTTTCTAAATTTAAAACCCAACTCCCTATTTAATAAAACACTCCTCCTCTTCATTTTTAAGGAATTTCTATATAAAAATATAGAGAGAGTGGAGAGGGTTCTTGAGAGAGAAAGTTACATCTTCATCAATTTGATTTTCCAAAATCATTCAAGCCCTGAAATTATCGAGTTTTATCATTTTCTTCACTCAAAGAGGTAAGTCTTCACCCCATTTCCCTTTAATTCTCAGACTTTGGTTAAGAATAAAGCACACATAGGTTGGTTCTTGAAAATTAAAGTTGAGACCTTGCATGCATGTAAGTTAAACTCTGTGATCTAGTAAAGGGAAAACAAATTTGGGTAATTGTTCTCAAAAAAGGGGTTAGTAATCTAAGGGGTCACATAGTGTTTGATAAGATGCCAAATTGAATTCAAGCTTCCTAATTCTAAGTGAAATATGTCACATACAGATTAACGGTGCTAGACGGTCCAGTGATTTGTGATAGAAATTAAAAAGGGGAAATTCGACTCGAGGTATGTATGGCTAACTTTAACCTTTGTAGAATTCTCTTGTTGGTGTCTGAGCTTACGGTATGCGTACCTTGTTTGAAAATATGTGAATTGACTGTCCAAATGTGTTGAGGCGTAAGACTTCACTCCCTGAATTTCTTGTTGACTACTATGCTAATTGAGATTGTGAAAAGTGGTTTGTTGTGCCTATCTTATTATGTGCAGAGCTCGTTAAATGCTCGAGGGTATCGATATGAAAGTATGTCTTAATGAATGAAAGAATGTTAATGTGCCCAAGTGTGGGAATGTATCTAATGGCTAAAAACCATGTGTGGTAAGTGATGAAAAAGGGTATTGTGAATTGATGTACATGAGTTGAACGATTATGGCAACACTTTGTACATGAACTACTGCTTGGTGAGAATCATTGTGCCTTGAGTCCACATAGAGAATTGTTGATATGAACTTGTGTTCCTTGTAATGAAGATCCTTGTGATTTAATTGTTGGTGATTGTTGTTATGAAATGTGATTGTCCGGTGGGATCGGGTTGCAAGCCGCAACAGAATGTAACAAGGCTGAAATGTGATTGTCCGGAGGGATTGGGTTGCATGCCGCAACACGAGGTTATAAGGGTGGAGAGGTAAAAAGGGTGGATGAGGTAATAAGTGTGGACGAGGTAATAAGGGTGGAGAGGTAATAAGGGTGGAATGTGGTTGTGTTGAAATGAGAACTTGTGAAACTCTTGATTGTGGTTGTCTCTGTTTCTGTGCAATACTTGTTGGTTCCATTAACTGTCTCTTATTTGTGTATTGTCTGATTGTACTTAGAATAAAGTTTGTTCATACTTACTAGTACTATTCAACGGTACAAACGTCCCTTTTGCTGGGGGCGCTACATCTTTTATATGGATTTAGGTGGTTCCATAGCAGGTAGCTCAGCCCGCCGTTAGTGGTGCCTCCTCTTCATCTCTTCGGCAGTTTTGGTGAGCCTCTCTTCTTCTCGGGGCCGCGTGTGGATTATACGATTCCTCTTTTGCTTATGTTGTAAAGGTATAGCCGGGGCCTTATTGCCGGCGAGTTATGTAAAACTCCTAAGAACTCTTAGAGGCTCCTTAGACATTGTGTGGGTTGTATATGTATATGTATATGTGCATTTTGGGCGGTAGTTGTACTCACTCGTAATTATGGATCGCAAATCAGAAATGTTGTATGTAACTTGTATATTTTGGATTATCTATTGTTGAAAACTAAAAGAGGAAAATGGAATTATGATGTAAAGTGTACTTTGAATCTAAATTTGCTAACTCATATGGAATAATGTACGTTATGAACACGGGGTAATACGTTGGGTAGGAAAGGCAATCCATGCCCGCTTGACTGGGTTCATCCGGTTAGGCGCCGGTCTCGGCCCTCGATTTTGGGGCATGACAAACTTGGTATCAAAGCCTAAGGTTTTTAAAGTGTCCTAGGATGTCTCGGAGCCGTGTCTAGTAGAGCCCTTCTTATCGGTGTGTTGTCGACCACATCTATAATTAGGGGGCTGCATGGACATTTAGGAAAATACCCTTTCATTGTTACTTTGTATCGTGCGATGAAGTGAAAAGGTGAGAATGTCTATATCCAACTCGTGCATTTTCCTTATTTTCATTAAATGGCGCCCAAGAAGAGAGCTCGACTCGGCCTAGAGGCCAATGCCACCCCAAGTGTGGCCATAAATCTTTTATCTGATGGTGCGGGTGAGATTGATTCCCCGACCTTGAATCTGCCTGACTCCTCCGTGACAGGCCGGTCTATCCCTAATCTTGCTCCAGCGGAGGGTACTGAAATCCCTCCCGCTGGTGTTCCTGATCCTTCCTCAGTCCCAGCTTTCGGTCCGAGTATTTCTGATGGGGAACTCAGGGGAGCTATTCAGATGTTGACTCAGTTAGTGGCCTCCCAGGCCCAACGATCACAGGCTGCCCCTGTGTCCTCTAGCGAGCAAGGGGATTCTTCAGGTTCTAAGGTCAACCAGTTTCTTCGGTTAGCCCCTCCAGAGTTCACAGGCACCGACCCAGAGGCCGATCCTCAAGATTTTGTAGATGAAATGTACAAGACTCTCCGGGTTATGAAGGCTACTAAAATAGAGGGAATTGAGTTAGCTTCCTATCGTCTAAAAGGGGCAGCATATTCATTGTTTGAGATGTGGAAGAGTTCCCGTGGGGAGGGGAGCCCTCCGGCGAGGTGTGTCGAGTTTGTAGATGATTTCATGGATCATTTCTTGCCTGCCGAGGTTATGGCAGCCCGTGCTGCAGAGTTTGAGGTCCTTAAGCAGGGCCACATGAGTGTGTCGGAATACCATATGGAGTTCATTTGCTTGTCCAAGTATGCTACCCACATGATGCCGACTATGGAGGCCAGAGTTCGTCGGTTTGTTCAAGGCCTTGGTCCCTTGGTTGTCAATGAGGCTGATACAGCTGCTTTACATTCGAATATGAACTATGGTAAGATTGTGGGTTTTTCCTAGGCTACGAAGGCTCGGAAATTGAAGATAAGAATGGAGAGGGAGAGTAGTAGTAGGGCTCAGTCAGCGGGAAACCCTGGGAGTTCAGTTGGAGGTAGGAAATCAGCCCTATGGAGAGGGTCATCAGGGCCATCTCAGTCCTATGCTCAGTCCTCAGCCAATGTGCCGACATCAGGGCACAGCTATCAGTAGGGAGGTCGCTTTGGGCCCAGTTCAGATGGCAGGAGGTTCCACCAGTCAGGTCGTTCTGGTGGGAGGTTTCAGCAGTAGTGGAGGGTCCCATGTCCTAAGTGTGGGAGGTCCCATTCTAAGCCATGTTACCTGGATACTCCCGTATGCTATAGATGTGGAGTGAGGGGCCATGTTCAGCGAGATTGTCATGCGCCCAGCCAGGGCACAAGTAGAGGTACTTCTCAGCCGTCCAGTTCTTCGGCCGCTACATCTTCAGCACGCACTCCAGCTCCAGCAGGGCGCGGTGCAGCTAGGGGTAGAGCACGGGGCCAAGGGGGACCCAGTCGATTCTATGCTTTGAGTGGTCGCCAGAGTGCGGAGGCTTCTCCAGATGTTGTCACAGGTATTCTGACTGTCCAATCGCATGATGTTTATACTCTTATTGATACGGGGTCTTCATTGTCATATGTTACTCACTTTATTGCTTCGAGTTTTGGGATAGAACCCGAACAACTTCATGAGCCATTCTCAGTATTGACTCTGGTTGGTGATTCTATTACGGCAGCGCGAGTCTATAGGAATTGTGTTGTCACGGAGTGTGGTCGAGATACCACGACCGATCTTATTGAGTTAGAGATGTTATATTTTGATGTAATCATTGGAATGGATTTGCTTTACTCGTGTTTTGCTAAACTCGACTACCGAACCAGAATTATGAGGCTCGAGTTTCCTAATGAATCAGCTATTGAATGGAAAGGGAATGACGTTGTACCTAGGGGCAGGTTTATTTCCTATCTTAAAGCCTCCAAGATGATCCGAAAGGGGTGCATCTATCATTTGGTCTGGGTTGCGGACACCACTTCAAGGGTGCCTGCTCTCGAGTCCGTGCCGGTTGTGAATGAGTTTCTTGAAGTGTTTCCGGATGAGCTTCCTGAAATTTCGCTAGATAGAGAGATCGATTTCGGGATTGATGTATTGCCAGATACGCAGCCAATATTTATTCCACCTTACAGAATAGCGCTAGTAGAATTGAAAGAGTTAAAGGAGCAATTGAAAGATCTATTAGAAAAGGGTTTCATTCGGCCAAGTGTGTCGCCTTGGGACGCATCGGTTCTTTTTGTCAGAAAGAAAGATGGATCGCTTCGAATGTGTATTGATTATTGGCAACTCAACAAGGTCACCATCGAGAATAAATATCCACTTCCTCGGATAGATGATTTGTTCAATCAGTTTCAAGGTGCTATGTTCTTCTCAAAGATTGATTTACGGTCCGGGTATCACCAATTAAAGATCAGGGAGCAGGATATCCCTAAGACCGCTTTCAGGACTCGTTATGGGCACTTTGAATTTTTGGTAATGTCTTTTGGGCTAACCAACGCCCCAGCAGCTTTTATGGATCTTATGAATCGGGTTTTCAAACTGTTTCTTGACTCCTTTGTGATTGTCTTTATTGATGACATCCTTGTTTATCCGCGAAGTCGGGAAGATCATTCTAATCACCTCAGGGCAGTTCTGCGGACTCTTCATCAGCACCAGATGTATACAAAGTTTTCTAATGTGAGTTTCTGCTAGAATCAGTCACCTTTTTGGGCCATGTTGTTTCCAGGGAAGGGATTCGGGTTGGTCCCCAAAAGATTGCAGCGGTGAAGGATTGGCCTAGACCAACGACACCGACAGAGATTCGTAGTTTCGTGGGTCTAGCCAGGTACTATCGAAGATTTGTGGAGGGATTATCTACCCTCGCCTCCCCATTGACTAAGCTGACGCAGAAAGCAGTAAAGTTCCAGCGGTCTGATGCTTGTGAAAAGAGTTTTCAGGAATTGAAGTCGAGATTAGTTTCGGCACCAGTGTTGTCCTTGCCAGAAGGTTCGGAGGGGTTCGTGGTTTATTGAGATGCTTCGAGAGTTGGTTTAGGGTGTGTGTTGATTCAATGTGGTAAAGTTATAGTGTATGCTTCAAGGCAGCTCAAGAATCACGTGAAGAACTATCCGACGCATGATTTGGAGCTCGCAACGGTTATGTTTGCATTGAAAATCTGGCGGCATTATCTTTATGGGGTCCATGTGGACGTGTTCACAGATCACAAGAGTCTTCAGTATTTATTCAAGCAGAAGGAATTGAATTTAAGGCAGTGGAGGTGGTTAGAATTGCTCAAGGATTATGATATGAATATTTTGTACCTCCCAGGGAAGGCAAATATGGTAGCCGACTCTCTTAGTCAAAAATCCATGGGTAGCTTGGCACAATTAGAAGCCGGCCAGAGGCCTTTAGCAAGGGAGGTTTATCAATTGGCCAATCATGGGGTCTGTCTTTCAGCCTCTGATGAGGGGAATGTCGTGGTGCGTAGTGGAGTGGAGTCCTCGCTTGTAGCAGAAGTCAAGGAAAAGCAATTCAGAGATCCAGAATTTATACAATTGAGGGAAGCAATTTTTAATCACAAAGTTTTAGCTTTTTCACTCGGCAATAATGATGGTGTCTTGCGGTGTCAAGGGAGATTATGTGTTCCAGATGTAGATGATCTCCGGGAGAGGGGTAATGGCAGAGGCTCATAATTCCAAGTATTCTGTTCACCTAGGTTCTACGAAAATGTATCACGATCTCAAGGAGATTTACTGGTGGGGTAGTATGAAGAGGGGTGTGGCGGACTCTGTGGATAGGTGTCCGAATTGTCAGCAAGTGAAGGCTGAGCATCAGAGGCCCGGTGGGTTGACGCAGCTTATGGAAATACCGATGTGGAAATGGGAAATGATCAATATGGACTTCGTGGTAGGTTTACCTCGCACTCAGCGCAAGTTCGACTCAATTTGGGTGATAGTGGATCGACTCACGAAATCAACTCACTTCTTGCCAGTTAAGTCCACCGGTATTGAAGAACAGTATGCTAAGTTGTATATCAAGTAAATAGTCAGACTTCATGGCACTCCAGTCTCTATTATCTCAGATCGAGGGGCCCAGTTCACAACAAACTTTGGGAGGAAACTCCAGCAAGGTTTGGGTACTCAGGTAAATCTCAGCACGGCTTTCTACCCGCAGACTGATGGTCAAGCGGAGCGGACTATTCAGACGCTTGAGGATATGTTACGGGCTTGTGTTTTGGATTTCAAGGGTAGCTGGGATGATCACTTGCCGCTTATAGAGTTTGCTTACAATAACAGCTTCCATGCTAGTATTCAGATGGCCCTCTTTGAGGCATTGTACGGAAGGAGATGTAGGTCTCTGATTGGATGGTTTGAGGTTGGTGAGGCAGAACTGTTAAGACCATATCTTGTGCAACAAGCTATGGAAAAAGTTAGAGTCATTTAGGATAGGATGAAAACTACTCAGAGTCATCAGAAATCCTATGCGGACGTTCGTCGTAGGGATTTGGAGTTTCAAGTAGATGACCGGGTATTCTTGAAGGTATCTCTCATGAAGGGAATCATGCGGTTTGGCAAGAAAGGGAAATTGAGCCCTAGGTATGTCAGGCCGTATGGGATCGCTCAAAGGATAGGGCAGGTGGCTTATCGGCTGGAATTGCCCCCTAAAATGTCATCAGTGCACCCGGTGTTCCATATGTCTATGTTGAAGAAAGTGGTTGGAGACCCATCTGCCATCGTGCCAGTTGAGTCTATTGAGGTTAATGAAGAATTATCGTATGAAGAGGTTCCATTTGCTATTCTTGATAGGCAAGTCCGTAGGTTGAGGAACAAATAAGTTGCTTCAGTTAAAGTGTTGTGGCGAAGTCAACGCGTTGAGGAAGCCACGTGGGAAGTGTAAAATGAAATGAAAGAAAAATATCCCCATTTGTTTGAACAAGTCTAGTAGTGATCGTGAGAACTGCCATCTCTAAGTGAATACACCTTTGTGTTTAATTTTGTGCAAGAACACTTCAGTCTCCTGATTTCCTTATTATTGTAACATCTCAAGTTGTGCCATATTTGTGTATGTTGTGATTATTTGGGTAATGTGCAGCTTTTTGAAGTAAGCGATAATTATGTGCAATTCATGTGGTAGTTAGATGATATGCAAGTTCTAGTGTTAATTGAATTATGTATAAGTAGGTTGAAGTAATTGAATTGTATATGATTCGATGGGATAACTGAATTATGTGCAAGTTGGAGTAAGTGAAATTATGTGAAACTCATGTGATGGTTAAATGATTAATAGAATTGTAGATTGGTAGTGATTAATTGAAGTGTATATGGCATGTGGAAGTAATTGAATATATGCAAGTTGTTGAGATAACAAGGTTATATACAAGTTGTTAGAATAACTGCACTATGTAGCATTAAATTGAAAATGTGTTTCGGGGGCTCGCTGGCAGGTATATAGGCCTAGTAACAAAGGAAACTCTAGCGACATTTTCAGAAAATATCAGAGTTAGTGAAAATTGGGGGTTGGCATATTGTGTATTCAAAATCAAATGACTTCCCTATCCTCATTCGAGGAAGAACGATTTTAAGTGGGGGAGGATGTAAAGACCCATAAAATTCTATGTCTAAAATAATGCCCGAATAGGTCCCTGTGTTGTTATAACTGTAGAAATTCTTAAAACGGACCTATTTTGAGTAAAAAGTACCCTGAAATTTGAAAAAATAAAATTTTCCAGAATTGTGTTGTTATGCGACGCACTATGCGATCGCATAACGTGTATGCTGACCGCATAATGGTCGCATACATGATCTGTCTTCTGTCCAAATTGAGGACAACTATGCGGCCTAGAATGTGATCGCATTTTGGGTATGCGGAACGCATAATAGTCGCATTCTTGGCCCATGGTTTTTGCGAGGGAGGTTATGCGACGCACTATGCGATTGCATAACAGGTAATTGAGATTGTGAAAAGTGGTTTGTTGTTCCTATCTTATTATGTGCAAAGCGCGTTAAATGATCGAGGGTATCGATATGAAAGTATGTGTTAATGAATGAAAGAATGTTAATGTGCCCAAGTGTGGGAATGTATCTAATGGCTAAAAACCATGTGTGGTAAGTGATGAAAAAGGGTATTGTGAATTGATGTACATGAGTTGAACGATTATGGCAACACTTTGTACATGAACTACTGCTTGGTGAGAATCATTGTGCCTTGAGTCCACATAGAGAATTGTTGATATGAACTTGTGTTCCTTGTAATGAAGATCCTTGTGATTTAATTGTTGGTGATTGTTGTTATGAAATGTGATTGTCCGGTGGGATCGGGTTTCAAGCCGCAACAGAATATAACAAAGCTGAAATGTGATTGTCCGTAGGGATTGGGTTGCATGCCGCAACACGAGGTAATAAGGGTGGAGAGGTAAAAAGGGTGGATGAGGTAATAAGGGTGGACGAGGTAATAAGGGTGGAAAGGTAATAAGGGTGGAATGTGGTTGTGTTGAAATGAGAACTTGTGAAACTCTTGATTATGGTTGTCTCTGTTTCTGTGCAATACTTGTTGGTTCCATTAAATGTCTCTTATCTGTGTATTGTCTGATTGTACTTAGAATAAAGTTTGTTCATACTTACTAGTACTATTCAATGGTACTAACGTCTCTTTTGTCGGGGCGCTACATATTTTATATGGATGTAGGTGGTTCCATAGCAGGTAGCTCAGCCCGCCGTTAGTGGTGCCTCCTCTTCATCTCTTCGGAAATTGTGGTGAGCCCCTCTTCTTCTCGGGGTCGCGTGTGGATTATACTATCCTCTTTTGCTTATGTTGTAAAGGTATAGCCGGGGCCTTGTTGCCGGCGAGTTATGGAAAACTCCTAAGAACTCTTAGAGGCTCCGTAGACACTGTGTAGGTTGTATATGTATATGTATATGTACATTTTGGGCGGTAGTTGTACTCACTTGTAATTGTGGATCGCAAATTTGAAATGTTGTATGTAACTTGTATATTTTGGATTATCTATTGTTGAAAATTAAAAGAGGAAAATGGAATTATGTTGTAAAGTGTACTTTGAATCTAAATTGGCTAACTCATATGGAATAATGTACGTTATGAACACGGGGTAATACGTTACGTAGGAAAGGCAATCTAGGTCCGCTTGACTGGGTTTATCCGGTTAGGCGCCGGTCTCGTCCCTCGGTTTTGGGCCCTGACAAGAAGAGTATTGGAGGAATGAGAGAAATAATCTTTGGGTTGTAGAATGATTATCAAAAGGGTATGAGACGGTTGCGGGATTTAGACAACATGGTCTTGTGAGATAAGGTCACTCAAGAGAAGTGTGCATTTGGGTTCACAATATTTTGGATGAAGCTATTGTTATCCTAAGTCAAGTTAAGGATGAATAAGAAGAAGATACATTTGTTGGCCATGGTTGAAATGGCACAAGTACGGCAGTGATCTGTCTCGTCGGTGTGATTAAATTAAGCGTGTGGTTTGTGCCGTCATGCGCGGGGCTTGTTGGCCGCCGTAATAGATCGTAATTGAAAGCATTCAAGCATTATGGCTTGTCAAGTGTAGGGGGTTCCCGGAAGGATTAAGGTGATATAGACCACTACTTAAGGATTTGCAAGTTGGGTGATTGTGAGAATTCACTTGTGTGTTGTTATGGTTCTCTTGAATTTAGATAAGTAAATGTTTTTATGTGGTGAAGCTCTCACCCTAATGATGGTTCAGAAGTTATGATGGAATTCTTGCGCTATTTCATACCGGCATGTCGGGTGCAGTAAGCAGTAGGGAACTAGGAGTAAGGATTAAGATTGTTGCTCGGTGTTAACAAGGATGTCATGAGCTCGGATGAGCGAGAAAAAGGGGTTTGAAAGTCCAGAGTAAGCTGGTGTTATCTTCAGTGTCACCTGAGATCGATGTTCGGTGTAAGAGGCTTGCACCCTGGTTATGAGTTCTTGACTTATTTTACGGCATTGATGGGGTCGATGATATGGATGTGTAGACTTGTTACCTTGTGTGGAAGGTCGTGGGAGCGTGACCACGGGAAGATTGTATAAGTGTGACTTGTGGCCACCTGATTGATTGAAGGTTTAGACCAAGTATAAGGAAGTGTAATGTTGCTAATTTGAAAGTGTATGCCTGGAAGGCATTCGGTTCATTTCCGTTGAGGGTTATGGGGTGAGGTCCCGGCTGTGATGGTGGTTCTTGCGTGTTATGCGAGCAAGTGGGTTATTATGGACCCAGGTCAAATTATTAGCTTAGTTCAGTGTTAAAGGAATTGGCTTGAAGTGCGCAAATGGATGAAACAGGGCTATGGGCTTAATGTAAGTCAGATGTGTTCATTTTAGTATAGCGCTCCTCAAGGAGGGGCTTTTGAATATCATATTTTGTTCCGTCTCTGTCAAATTCGTGTATATTATGATTGTGTCGTATGAGTTGTGAAAAGGCTTGATAGATCCCTATGTGTTGAGTCTCCGTGTAGTGATGATGTTATGCGAGAAGGAGAGCTCTTGAGATTCAAAGTATATATATCGCACCTCAGTTGTGCTTAATTTTTGTAGCATATGACTCTATCGGTCTCCCCAGGATGGTATTATGCACTTAGCGTGCTTATGACCGATATTCAGTATTTTGCAATAGTGAGCAACAACTCCGTGTATATCTCTTTATGCGAATTTTATGATGGGATCGGGTGGCACGCCGCCATGGGTATGTTATTTGGATCGAGTTGCACGCCTCAACAATGTGATATTGATTAAGGTCCCTATAATTATTTTTCTTGTGTTTACTTCCTATTTTCTGAGGAAAGTTCATATTCGTTGCGTGAGTTGAGTAGTCCCTTCCTGAGTCATTTCCTTATGTATCATATTCAAATTGTGGCATATTGGCGCATTGTGGCATCGTGTGAGACTGTTGGTTATGTCTGGGGTGATTGGTTATCTGAGCAGCTTATACTGGGTGAGACGAGACTATTGGATCACGGATCAGTGCGATGGGATCTTGTGAAGTATGGTAGAGAACAAATATCAGTATTTTGGTAGTAATGAGGTGATGATTTTAGTCAAAAAGGAGAGGATCCATGTTTGGTTAACTCTGCAATTGGTTAGCAATTTCTACACATCTCCCCCGTTGTGGTGGTATCGTCGGCATTATAACAGGATGTTTTATATATCAGCAGATGCATTGGGAGCATCAGATTCGTGGAATTTTGGCTATTAAGGTTCATGGAATGTCATTGTGGTTGGATAAATAAATATGCGGTGTATGGTGCTAAATTCATCAAAGGTATGCAGCCATGTCTTGGTACCTCGTGTAGTAGTTGATACGGTGTTTTTATATAGGAAATAGGCCTCGCAAAGAAATTTCAAGTGTTGGAACTGGGTTTTGAGCTTATTATATGGATGAATATCTTCATATTTGATCAAGCTAATGTGCTCAACTGGGTTGTGGTGGCACGGGGAGGTGCTCGAGGTGTTAAACAGTGATTTCAGATAACCTCGGAGCAGTTCTTGGCATGTTCGAGGACGAACGTCAATTTAAGTGGGGGAGAATGTAACGACCCGACCGGTCGTTTTGAGATCTAGCGCGTTGTTTAGCAGTTGGTGGTCATGAGCATCTTCATTTCAGGTATTATGACTCGTACGCATGGTCGGAATTGAAATTCGGGAAGTTCGGGTGGATTTGGAAAGAGAATTCGCATCTCAGAAACCTTAATTTGGAAGAATCGGCTAAGAGTGGAATTTGGAGTACACAACCTCGGAATTAGGATCTGAAGGTTCCACCAGGTTCGTATGATGATTTTGGACTTGGGTGTATGTCCGTATCAGGTTTTGGATAACTTGAGAGCATTTTGGCGTATATTGCGGAAGATAGCATTTTAGAAGAAATTTCATAAGTTTGGGTTGGAAGGCATTTCAGTGTTATAGATGTCTGTTTGGGATTCTGAGTCTGGGAATAGCTCCGTATGGTGATTCTGGAGTTGGGAGCGCGATCGGAAGTGAATTCGGATGTCCGGAGGTCATTTTGAAGTCATTTGGCTAAAGATAGAAACTTGAAGGTTTTGAAGAATCCGACCAGAAGTGAAAATTTTGATATCGGGGTTGGAATGCTATTCCAGAAGTTTGAGCAGGTCCGTAATGTCGAATATGACATGCTTGCAAATTTTGTGTCATTCCGAGTAGTATAGGTCTGTTCGGCGCATTGTTAACGAATTCAAGAACTTAAAGTTCTTAAGTTTGATTCTAGGGGTTTTGAGGTGTGATTCTGAGTTTTAACGTTGTTTTGGGCGTTCCGAAGGCTCGAGCAAGTCCGTGGGATGATTTGGTACTTGTTGGTACATTTGGTTTGAAGTTCCGAGGGCTTGGGTGAGTTCCGGATAGGTCCGAGAATAGCTTTAGACTTAAAACATAGTTGTTGCAGGTCAGAGAAGTGAAATCTCTGAACCCACCATCGTGGTCCGCGGTCTTTTTTGTGCTGACCGCGGTGGGGTCCTTCGCAGCCGCGGTCATTTTTTCGTGGTCCGCGGTGGAGGAGCTGGGCCACTGGTCCGACTTCGGAGGCCTATATCTTTTAATCTACAAGGATTTTTCTGATGATTCAAAAATAAAAGTTGTAGCCCTTCGTGTCTAGTTTTCAGAAAGTTAAAGAGATCGTAATTTGGACATCTGTAATTTGGACATCTGTAGAGAAAGTTATGGCCAAAATACTAAAGCATGTCACTGCAGTCATTTTTTCTTGGTTTTCTTCACTTTTTCTTGATTTTGCCACCGAGGTCCGCGGTCGTTTTTGTGCGGACCGCGGTGGGGGCCTAAGAGGGGTATAAATAAGTGGGATTTTCAGTTATTTTTCATTTTTCAAAAACCCCAAAAACATAAGAGGCGATTTTCCAAACACTCTTTCTTCTCCAAAATATTTGTAAGTGATTTCTAACTCATTTTCTTCACTCCTTAACTTCTTTTTACAAGATTTCATCCTAGAATCTAGGGTTTTCATGGTGGAATTGGGAATTTTGGGTAAAACCTAAGAATATTGAAATTTGGGGATTTAGACCTCAAATTGAGGTCGGATTCCAAAACCATTTATATATTCGGGCTCGGGGGTGAATGGGTAATCGGGTGTTGGTCCGAATTTTGGGTTTGGACCGAGCGGACTCGGGTTCGATTTTTGACTTTTTGGGGAAAGACTTTAGAAAACTCACTTCCATGCATTAGAATTGATTCATTTAGCATTTATTGATATAATTAAACTTGTGGCTAGTTTCGAGTCCTTGGGAGACGAGTTTGATGTTTCGGGCGCCTTCTTGACCCCGAAAGTAGGTTCGACACGAGGTGAGTCTCCTTTCTAACCTCGTAAGAGGGAATTGTCCCCATAGGTGATTTAAATGACTATGTGCTAATGTTTGTGGGGGCTACGTACGTACAAAGTGACGAGAGTCCGTACGCGGCAGCTATTATTGTTATGTCCGGGTAGTTAGGCACACATCATGCCTTGCGTTCTTTCTAGAAATGAATTATATGCTTTATGAATTTATGTTAAATTAAACTTTGGTTTCCCTGAGATCACAAAAATTGGTAATTTAAAGGAATTGTTCATTGAAAGTAATTTAAGAAAATGTTGTATGTGCATGTGACTGTTTCGCAATTTACATTCCGCGAGTGGAGTGTTATTTCCCCCACTCTCATTGGAGCGGGCCATACACCACGGCGGATTGAAAGATATATTCATGGTTCAGGACGTTCGACCCTCGGCAACGCAGAAATATGATTATTATGATGGCTCAGGCAGGTTGTCCTTATCATGTATGCGCATGCTAAATTGTTAAATGATTTCATGGATAATGACTTGACAGATATTTTGGGTGAAATGAAGTAGAAATTATTTATTTACTTCCAGTGTTTATTGAATTGCAGTTACTTTTAAAGTTTATTGTTTTATTACCCTCGTATGCCTTTTGCTGCTGTCATATATTGTTAAATTATATTGTTGGACCCTAGTGAGTCTCAAGTCGTCCTCTCGTCACTACTTCTTCGAGATTAGACGGGATACTCACTGGGTACATATTTATTTATGTACTCATGCTACACTTGATGTGCATTTCTATTGCACAAATACTTTCATAGCAATGTGGTCGGCACCGGAGACTTAGGCGAGCTGCATCATCCGGAGATGACCCGCAACCGACAGAGTCTCCCTCGCATTGTATTTACTTTCATTTAAAATTTCCTTGTCCACTGGTATTTCGGACAAGCTTTGTAGAAATTGTAAAATTCTTAGAAATTGCTCATGTACTTGTGACACCGGGTTCTGGGATGTATTTGGATTGTATTTTTATTAAATTAGAAAAATAGACTTTTGCTTTTACTTAATGGATTTTTATCTAGTTATTATGTATTAAAGTGAAAGGTAACGATTTCGAAAATGTTAAAACAGTAATTTATTTCAACTAATTAATGGTTGGCTTGCCTGACAGTTGTGTCCGGCGCCATCACGACCTTATGGATTTTGGATCGTGACACTTGTGAAATTGTTGTATAACTTGTATAATTGGGTTTTAATTTTTTTAGTGTTAATTAGTTTTTTTTATTTTCAGTTTGTTCTAATTTTGGTTAGTTAGCCTTAGTAGTTTTAGTTAGTTGTTACAAAAAAAAATGAAAAACAAAATTAGAAAAAGCTCAGACTTTACCCGACGATGGATCTGTTGGACAATTTTCTTGAGGGATAAAGTCCGATTTAAAATACCAAAAAAACAAAAAAATTGTAGGATAGTTAGGTTGCATCCATTTGTTTTTCTTTGGGCACCGATTCTTTTCCAAGGGTGTAGCTCGAACCGGGCACTTTAATTTATTTTTTAGAGTAGTTAGGAAGAAACTGAGTAACGTAGAAATACCCTTTGACATATTTGGTGCCGGCATATTAGGTTATGACATACATTCTACTTTCCCTTGTATTTGGTTTGACATGTGAAGCCTAAGTAAAAGTAAATAGCTTATTTTGTGACACCTTAGCTCAGTTGTTTGACTTGTATGCCACATAGTGCAATATTGCTTAATTCTCTCAATTATGTGTGCTTGCTTGACTTGAGAGTTGAACAAACCCATTGTGATTGAGTCATGTGCAATGTGTGAGTGAGGTCTAGTGATCTTCTATGTTATCCTGTGTAGTCTAAAACTTGCCACATGTGTTAATCAAAGCGAAATTGTAGGTTATGCTAATCTAGGAGATGACGTAGGCATTTTTCTTGCTTGTTCAGGGATGTACTTGTCCCACAAAAATAAACAAATTTCATTGCTAGCCCCTTTGAGCCTATAGACCTTTTCTTTGGCACCCACATTACAAGTCGTACCCCTATTTGTTCTTAAATTGAGATTTTTTGCACCTTTACCTCCAAAAGCATTTAGTCACTAAAAGAAGTATGGTGAGATATTGGGGATTAGTTTTTTAGTGGAGCCATGGAAGGGCCCGTTGGTGCACAAAAATTAAAATCAAAAGCCACTAGCCAATGAACTTTCATGTATGAAGAGTGTGTAGGAAAAGAAAACAATTGTTGTAAGAAAAGAAGAAAAAAATGATAGTAAAAGTATGTAGAAAAATATACACACCTCCATTTCCTATTAAATTGTGCTAGTGGAAGAATAGAAGTGCTTAATTGAAAAAAAGGGATATGTTGAATATGGGTTGTGGCAAGTAAATTGGTTGAGAAGAATATGTGTTAAATTATGAATGTAGTGTATTAAAGTGCTTAGGAAGGTTAGTCACTATTCCTAAATATATCCTACCCGTCCCTTAGCCTACTTTACAACCTTAAAAGTCCTAATCGATCCTAGATTTGGCTAACTTAAATTAGTAGAGATCTACACTACGGGCAAGCTTATGGTACGATCGCAGGATGTATATGAATTATTTGTGAGAGTGAGTGAAACTTTGTTCAATTGTGTGATGTCCTTAAATTATGTTCAAAAGCATATTTGAATGTGTGGACTAGTTATATTTACTCTTTTGTTGTTGGTGAGAGCACATGATCTCATGAGCAATTGGTAATGTTGTAAACTTTCTTGTTGGGTAAGTGCGTGACTTGAGAGAGCTTAGTGGTTACGAGTTGACTCTTGAGGTTGGGTGGTTGCAATTAGGTTGTTGGTATGATTGATTAAATTGTTATACTTGGTCATGTTTAAAAAGGGGGGAAGTGTGTGAATTTTTGTATGTTCATACTTGATTGCCGGTATAGATCATGGTTAAGGGGTAAAGTGTGTGATTAAAAGTAAAAGAACTCCTTTATAGTAAACTTTGTACGTGTTGGAAGGTAGTAGTTAGTCCCATTGCTCGAGGACGAGCAAGAGTCTAAGTGTGGGGTGTTGATGTTTAGCTTAAAGTATATATATTTTTATGTATATCGCCTCATATTTTACTTTCGTTTCGTGAGTTTTAGATGTTAATTGTGATGATTTATATTAATTTGTGGTTTTTTTATGTGTAGGAATGATTTGGAAGCAATTGGGGACGAAACACACAAAATTAGAGCCAAAACGCACAGAACAGGACAAAGTTGGATTTTGGGCGCCACATGCAGCGCCTGGCGCCACCTATGGCGCTGGAGGCAGATTGCATTTTTAAGGTAGCACCCTGGTGGGCGCCCAGCGCTACCCAGGGCGCCAGTGATGTGAAGTTTGCCTACTTTGCCCAGGACACGGTTTATTTGACCCTAGACCTACCCAACACGTATAAAATCAAGACTAAACACAATTTTGAGGAAGTTGACGCCACTTTGGAGGAAAAACACACACGGAATTGTTAAGAAGCAGAGGATTCTCAGTTTTCTTCATCTTTATCTAGTATTTACAATTGATTCAATACTTATGCAATTGTTTGATTATATCATGAGTGGCTAAACACCCGTTGTTCTGGGGTTGTGATTTAGCCATAAATATTGTTGTTCGACATTAGCTTAACCTTGATTATAGTTCACTCAATATATGGTTATTTCTTCTATTCTGTGTTTAATTGCTTAATTGTCTAGCCATCAGTTAGGTTCTATATACTATCTATGCTATGCTTGGAAAATCTGTGTATAGATTAGAGAAGAATTGAATAGAGCGCGATCTTAACCCTTCAGGGGAGAGGATTTGTGGTTAGGATAGGAATATACCTAGTCACCGTGCTTAATTAAATATTGTAATCTTAATGCGTTCTGATTTCATAGGAATATAGGCGTTAATCTATTGAGAATAGGCGAGTAGTGCTTCGGGAGAAGGCTATGATAGCAATTATCGATTAATTAGCAACCATGAGAGAATTATATGAAAGGGTGAGTTAATTAGAACACAATACGAATGGTGAATCGATCACAACCCTGGAATATTTGTCTCTATTGAATACACAACAACCAACTCGCTACTTGATAATTAGTTATTTCTTAAAATCGTAGTATACTATAGTTACATTCCTGGATTTTTCTTTTGGCTTGATTGAATAACAATTTTAGTTATTTAGTGAGTAGTTTATACAAGTCTCTGTGGGTTCGACGCTCAACTTATCATTCTATTATTTGTATGACCACGTATACTTGCGTGTGCGTTTGGGACCAACACCGTTCATCGTGACGAGCTTGTAAGATCCTTTTCCGATGATGTCGAGGACCTGATATGGTCCCTCCTAATTTTGACCCAGTTTTCCTTCATTCGGATTTTGAGTGCCGAGGGTGACTTTTCTTAGCACCAAGTCCCCAATTTTAAAGTGTCGAAGATTGGCTCTTCGATTATAGTACCTTTCTATCCGCTGTTTTTGTGCGGCAAATCGAACGAGGGGCCTCGCGTCTTTCGTCCAACAATTCTAGGCTTGTATTCATGGCCCCGTGATTTGATTCTTCTTTTACATATAGAAAACATGAGGCTAGGTTCCCCAACCTCGACCAAGATAAGAGCTTAGGCACCATGGACTAAAGAGAACAGTGTTAACCCCGGTAATGGATTTCGACGTCGTGCGGTACGCCTAAAGAACATCGGGAAATATCTCTCTCCATTCTCCTTTGCTTCGGTCAATCTCTGCTTAAGAGTTTGAACAATAGTTTTGTTGGTCGATTCGACTTATCTGTTCCCCCTGGGATGATATTGTAAAGACCCGTAAAATTTCTTGCTTAAAATAATGCCCGAATAAGTCCCCGAGTTGTCGTCTCTATGGAAATTCTTAAAACGGACCTTGATTTTTGTAAAAGTACCCCGGGATTTGAAAGAACTTAATTTTTCCAGAAATTTGGGTCTTATGCGATGCACTATGCGATCACATAACGTGTATGCGGACCGCATAGTGGTCGCATACACGGGCAGAATGTTTTCAAATTTTGGCTCACCTGGGGGCCATTTTGCGGTCCAATATGCGGACCGCATGTCAGGAATGCGATCGCATTCCTGACCGCATATTCGACACGGTCTTTTAATTTTCTAAATTTTTATACCCGACCCCAGTTTCATTTAACCCCTGCCCCTTTCATTTTAACTGGTTTCTGAACAAAATAGAGAGAAGTGAGATGGGTTCTAGAGAGAGAAGTCCTCATCTTACCCAAATTGGTCCTTCATGTCTACCCATGCTTGGAAGTTTATCAAGTAATAGTCATCTTCTTCATCATAAGAGGTAAGCCTTCACCCTATTTTCTAATATTCCAGGAATTTAACTAAGAATAAAACACACATAGGTTGGTTCTTGGGGATGAAAAGTTGGGACCTTGCATGAATGTGAATAATCTTCCATAACCTAGCAAAGGGAAGCAAGTAGAGTAATCTTTCACTAAAAAGGGTTTAGTCAATCTAAGGGATCACATAGTGTTTGATAAAATGCTCAAATGAACTCGAGACTCCTAATTCTAAGGTAAATATGTTGCATTGTGAACTAGATTGACGGTGCTAGGCGGTTCGGTGAATTGCAATAGAAATTAAAAAGGGAAACTCGACTCCAGATATGTATGGCTAACTTTAATCTTTGTAAAATCACTTGTGGTGTTCGAGCATACGGTACGTGTATTGTTACGAATATGTGCAACTGGTTGTCCGAATTATGTTGAAGCGTGAAGTGTATTACTTGTCTGTCTTTGGTTGATCACCACACTACCATGCTTTGTAAAACGGTGCTAGGAAGATAATGAAACCAAGAGTATAAATGTATATGCTAAAGTCTATGTAAAGAAGTTGTATTCTTATTGCTGAAAGTTTCTGTGATTGAACTGTGATTTGTCATCGTTGATATGAGATGTGATTGCTTGGTGGGATCGGGTTGCGTGCCGAAACAGGGGAGATAAGGGTGATATGTGAGAAGTGATAAGGGTGTGATTTTGATTGTCAGGTGGGATCGGGTTGCACGCTGCAACAGTTGTCAGGTGGGATCGGGGTGTACGTCACAACAGCTGTCAAGTGGGATTGGGTTGCACGCCGCAACAGAAACACAACAAATGATTGTGATTGTCAGGTGGGATCGGGTCGCGCGCCGCAACATAAGAAATAAGGGTGAAATGTGTGAAGGGACAAGGGTGGAATTGAGATTGTGAGTATGATGAAGTGAAAGTTGTGGAACTTCCATTGTGTATCTTTCTATGTCTTGTGCGGTTATTGTGTGACTCTCTGTCTGTCTCTTGCCTGTGCATAATTGAGTTTACTTAGAGTAAAGTTTGATCATACATACCAGTGCAATTCAAATGCACTGACATCCCTTTTGCCGGGAGCGCTACATTCTTGTGATGATTGTAGGTGGTTCTATAGCTGGTACTCCAGCCCACCGACAGTAGTGCCTCCTCTACGTCCTATCAGCTTATTTGGTGAGCCCCTCTCCTCTCGGGGCCCAGTGTGGTTCATGCCACCTTTTCTTCCGGATTTTCATTTTGGTATTTGTGTAAGGTATAGCCGGAGCCTTGTTACCGGCAAGTATTATATATAACTCCTTCGTACTCTTAGAGGCTCCGTAGAGAGGAAGTGTGGGTTAGGTACTTATGTATTTTGGGCAATATGACTTGTAGACCACGTAAAGGAAAACAGTGTGTTATGAATATTTTGTAAGTATTGTACTACATGTTGGTAATGGCAAAATTCTATGGTTTAATTTCAGATTGTAAGAATGCGTCTTAATTATAATTAAATAATGTACATCAGAAATCTCTGGGTAATACGTAGGAGGGAAAAAGGAATCCAGGTCCGCTTGACTGGGGCTACCCGGTTGAGTGACGGTCGTGTCCCTTAGTTTTGGGGCGTGACAAACTTGGTATCAGAGCCTAAGGTTTTAAAAGAGTCCTAGGATGTCTCGGAGTCGTGTCTAGTAGAGCCCTTCTTATCGGTGTGTTGTCGACCACATCTATAATTAGGGGGCTACACGGACATTTGGGAAATTACTCTTTTCATTGTTATTCTATATCGTGCGGTGAGGTGGAGAGTGAAAATGTCCTTGTCTAATTCGTGCTTTGTTCAGAAATGTTTCAGTAATGGCACCAAAGAAGAGAGCTCGACTCGGCGTTGAGGCCAATGCCACCCCAAGTGTGGCTGTGAATCATGTACCTGGTAGTGTGGGTGAGAGTGACTCCCCATCCTTGAATTTGCCGGACCCTTCTATTCCGGATCAAAGCATTCATGTTCCTGCGGTGGCGGAGAGTGCTGTGATCCCTCCCGCTGACATTCCTAATCCCTCTACGGTTCCAGCTTCCTGTCCCGGTCCGAGGGGGACCTCAGAGGAGCTATTTATATGTTAACTCAGTTGGTGGCCGCCCAGGCCCAAAGATCTCATGCTACCCCTGCGTCCTCCGGCGGACAGGGAGATTCCGCCGGCTCCAGAGTCAACAAGTTTCTGCGGTTGGCCCCTCCAGAGTTCTCAGGTACGGATCCAGAGGCCGATCCACAGGATTTTCTTGATGAGATGTGCAAGCCCCTTCGGCTTATGAAGGCTACAGGGACAGAGGGGGTCTAGTTAGCTTCGTACAGGCTGAGGGGAGCAGCATATTCCTGGTTCTAGATGTGGGAGGGTTCCCGTGGAGAGGGAAGTCCTCCGGCTAGATGGAGCGAGTTCGTGGATGCATTCATGGATCACTTTTTGCCTGCCGAGACTGTGGAAGCCCGTGCTAATAAGTTTGAGGTCCTCAAGTAAGGCAGTATGAGTGTTTGGGAGTACCACATGGAGTTCGTAAGGTTGTCCAAGTATGCTCTCCAGTTGGTGTCGACCATGGATGCTCGAGTTTGACGATTTGTTCAGGGTCTCAGTCCTTTGGTTGTGAATGAGGCTGCTACAGCAGCTTTGCACTCGGACATGAATTATGGGAAGATTGTGGGATTCGCCCAGGCTACGGAGGCTAGAAAGTTGAAGATACGGGCAGACAGAGAGAGTAGCGGCAGGGCCCGGTCGGTGGGTCACTCAGGGAGCGCAGTTTCAGGAGGGAGACTAGTTCAGGGGAGGGGACAATCCGGGCCATCCCAGGTTTATGCACAGTGTTCAACCAGTGCACCGCCATCCCTGCACCGTTATCAGCCGAATAGCCATTGGAGATCAGGATCCGACAGCAGGAGACCCCATTAGTCATATCGTCCCGGAGGAAGATTCCAGCAGCAGGGGAGGGCCCTGTGCCCTCAGTGCGGAGGGTTCCATACTGAGGCATGTTATTTGGATCGCCCGTTATGCTACAGGTGTAGGGTGAGGGGTCATCTTCAGCAGGATTGCCGTGCGCCTAGCCAGGGCATGGGTAGGGGGTTTGCCCAGTCATCTGGTTCTTCAGCCGCCACATCTTCAGTGCTTCCTCCAGCTCAGGAAGGATGTGGTGTAATTAGGGGTGGGGCTCGTGGTAGAGGCGAACCCAGCCGATTCTATGCTTTAAGTGGTCGCCAGAATGCGGAGGCTTCTCCAGATGTTGTCACAAGTATTCTGAATGTTCAAGCACTTGATTGCTATACTCTTATTGATATGGGGTCCTACTTGTCCTATGTTACCCCGTTTATTGCTTCATGTTTTGGGATAGAACCCGAACAACTTCATGAGTCGTTCTCTGTATCAACTCCGGTTGGTGATTCTACTACAGGAGCGCAAGTCTATAAGAATTGTGTTGTCACAGTATGTGGTCGCGTTACCACGGCCGATCTTATTGAGCTTGAGATGGTAGATTTTGATATTATTATGGGAATGGACTGGCTTTATTCGTGCTTTGCTAAGCTCAACTGCCGAACGAGAGTCATGAGACTCGAGTTTCCTAATAAGCCGGTTATTGAGTGGAAGGGGAATGGTGTGGTACCGAAAGGTAGGTTTATCTCCTGCCTTAAGGCCACGAAGATGATTAAGAAGGGGTGTATCTATCATTTGGTCCGGGTCGGGGACACCGCTTCAGAAGTGTCGTCCCCCGAGTCCGTGTCAGTTGTGGATGAGTTTCTTGAAGTATTTCTGGACAAGCTTCCAGGGATTCCGCCAGATAGAGAGATTGATTTTGGGATTGATGTACTACCCGATACGCAGCCAATATCTATTCCACCATACATAATGGCACCAGCAGAGTTAAGGGAGTTAAAGGAGCAGTTGAAGGATTTATTGGATAAGGGGTTCATTCGGCCGAGTGTGTCGTCGTGGGGTGCTCCGGTTCTTTTTGTTAGAACGAAGGATGGGTCGCTTCGGATGTGTATTGATTATCAGCAGCTCAACAAAGTCACTATCAAAAA